>LPNX010453858.1:392845-409842 GCA_001517045.1 Pseudotsuga menziesii
CTTAAGGAATCATGACCCCAAATATAGGGAAGTTGCCACCTGCAACTTAGGAAGTGCTTGAGGATGCTGCCACTTGTCCTTTGCCTCTCCACCTAGTTCCAATACCCAGTTTGACCAGTGACCTCTTTTAACAGCTCTCCCATGCTATTGTCTCCATAATATAATTATCATTAATAAAATATTTTCAATTACACTCCATAACTGTTGACTCTGCTGAGTCATCAATCCCTACTTAGGATTAAGTTTATCATAATGTCTCAGAAAATTAAATAAAACAATTACATAATTTTACAAAATTGGGGTATGTGACAAAAATAGCGTGACTAGTAGTTTTTTTATTGTTTTATGTTTTTTTTTTTTTACTTATATATATGTATTTAAAATAATTGTTTTATAATTATTTATATATATTGTTTTATGTTTTATTTATTTATTTATTTATGCTTTATTTTATTTATTATATATATATATATATACTATGTTTTATTTTTTTTTATATACAAAGAGGGGGCATGTATCTATGTTAGTATTTATGTGTGTAGTGAATCTATGATGATGAGGATGAGGATGTCGCTGATGATGATGATGTCGATGATGATCATGATGTTATCCATGATGCCCAACATTATGATGAGGATGAAGATGATGATGATGATGATGATGACGATGATGATGCTGTCGATAGCGACGATGATGTTGCTGATGATGACGACAACGATGACGACGACAATGATGATGATGGATGATGATGATGTTGATGGATGATGATGTTGATGATGATGATGATGTTGATTCCGATGATGATGATGAGAAATCCTTATGATGTTGATGACAATGACGATGATGATGATGATGACGGTGATGCTAATGATGATGATGACGATGACGACGACGATGATGAAGATGATATGAAGTAATTAATTTGATCTAGGTTTACTGTTAATTTTAAAAAATAATTCCAATGATGGTGTTGATGATGATGACGATGACTATGATGATATAGACGATGATGATGACGATGATGATGATATGAAGTAATTAATTTGATCTAGGTTTACTTTTAATTTTAAAAATATTTTTAATGATGATGTTAATGATGATGATGGCGATGAATATGAAGACGACGATGATGATGATGATGTTAATGATGATGATGGTGATGAAGATGATGATGATGATGAAGACGACGATGATGAAGATGATGATGATGACGATGATGATGACAACGACGACGACGATGATGATAATTATGATTTTGATGACGACGATGACAATGATGATGATGATGACAGTGATCATGAGGATAATGATTCCATCTTCATTGATTATGATGAATATGATGATGTTGGTGATGATTATGTTGATGAGGATGTTGATGATGATGAAGACGACGATGACAACGACGATGATGATGGAGATGATGATGATGATTATTATATATGATGAAGATGATGATGATGATGAGGATTGTGAGGATGATGACGATGATGATCCACATGAAGATGATGATGATGATGATGATGTTAGTAACTCTATTTAAAACGAAATAAGATAAAAGAATAGGTCTAATTAAATATTTTCCTTTCATTATAATTCATCGTTGACGATGACGACGGTGATGATGAAGATGATGACAATGATACAGACGATGATGATGACGACGATGTGTGATGAAGATGATGATGTGTGATGAAGATGATGATGTGTGTTGATGATGATGATGATGTGTGATGATGATGACGATGATGATGAAGATGATGATGAAGATGATGATGCTTGATGATGAAGACGATGATGATGAATATGACGATGATGATGTTGATGATGATGATGATATGAGGATGGTGAGGATGACGGGATGATGACGATGACGGTGATGATGATGATAATTATGGTTTTGATGATGATGACAATGATCATGAGGATGATGAATTTGAAAGCATGCATGGCTTGGCAATTTGATTTTTAAATCAATTTCAAAATTAAAAAGGGCCCAATTCTTTTATAATCATTATAATCTTATTTGTGTCTTTTTTGAGCTTGGATTCAATATAACAAAATATGATAGACCAATATGGTAACATTGTCGTCGTCATTGTCATCACCGTCATAAAAAAAAGTCAGAAATTCCTAATAAAAGAAAGAAGAGAACAATGATTTATTATCACATACACTTTTACTAAGAACCTTGACATATATCATATTTAATAGCTATAAGGCACAAATATGCTATTGAGGAGACTCAAGATTTAGTGGGTGGAATGACAACAATTAGGAGAGTCAAACTTTCGTGGGTGGAATGACAACATTTAAACGACTTAAGAAGCCATTTTTGTGGCAATTTAACAAAGTCTAAATATCTAAAATGATTTTGATGTTTGTGACCAAACTTTAAAGTTGCGGTAAGATCAAATATATATGAAAAATTTGGAATCTAATATCTGTTTGTGAACCATAAGGTATGTAAAATATTAAAAGAAAAACATTAATGTTATGTTCTACATTCTTAACATCTTTCCATGTTTACTCCATTCTTCATATTGAATTTGGAAACATAAAAGTTATCTACAAAATCTAAAATCTAATATTTTTATTATAGCAATAAACTAAGTAAAAATTGTGGACATCAATTTTGCTAACTACATTATTCTATATAAATATCTTATTTAAATTAAATACTTTTTTAAAATAAACTTAAAACATTCAAAACAAAGATAAAATGATAAATTTTAAAATTTCATATAAAATATTTTATGGAAAAATATTTCAAATATAAATAAAATAAATATTTTAGCTATATTCATTTTATTTTTATTAGCAAATATCATGTCAAAAGAAAACCATGTGTGTTACTAACTACAATGTAGCTTAGGTGCATTATCAAATGATAAAGGTTTAGGCATAAATCACTTTAAATTAATATTTATTTATATTATTTGGCAATATAATTAACTCAATTTTAAAACATTCAAATTAATAAAAATTTAGATTAAGAAAGAATTTTTTTTTTTAAATATATCTATATATATTTTTTAATTTAATTTTTTTAAATATTTATATGCTAAAAATATTTATAACTAACATAATAATAAAAAATTTAAAACACTAATCTTCACACTATGATGATGATGACGACTATGATGAAGATGATGATGATGATGACGATGACAACGACGACGACGACGATGATGATAATTATGACTTTGATGATGACGATGACAATGATGATGATGACGACAATGATCATGAGGATAATGATGTCATTTTCATCGATTATGATGAAGATGATGTTGTTGGTGATGATTATGATGATGATGATGATGATATCCGTAATTCTTTTTAAAAAGAAATAAGATAAAAGAAAAATCATGATGATGATGATGATTATGTTGTATGTAACTCTTTTTAAAAAGAAATAAGATAAAATAATAGGTCTAATTAAATATTTACCTTTCATTATATTTCATCGTTGACGATGAAGACGACGACGATGACGATGATATGAAGTAATTAATTTGATCTATGTTTAATTTTAATGATGATGATGGCGATGAAGAAGAAGAAGAAGATGATGATGATGATGATGATGATGAAGACAATGATTAATATGATGATGATGGTGGTGATGACGACGATGATGAAGATGATGATGATAATTATGATTTTGATGACAATGATGACAATGATAATGATGATGACAATGATCGTGATGTTATCAACCCAAATGGCACTTCTCCATCCGAGTGCTGACAATTCATTATGTTGGTACACAAAAGGACATTTTAGGATTGAAGTTTGCCAAAACACTATAGATGGGCATGACATGAGATGCATTTACTTTTCAACCAGCTTGCTACATTATTTTTCTAAGTGTGGATTGGCGTACGTGACTATCTTCATTGGAACTCGCATACATACATGACTATCCTCGTTGACAACTCATGTAATGTACATGACTATTCCCATTGCAACCCGCGTACAGATCAATACGTGGGTTTCCCTTAATCAACTCGCGTGTCATACGCGGGTTTCCTATATTAATAGTCGCGTACACCTCCATTCGACATTAAAAATTATAAATCACGATTAATGGAGATTAGTTGAGCCCTAATCATTAACCATCTCAACTGTCTCAACCTCCTCAACCTTTGAAAGTACTCTATTTCCTAAAGTATAAATAGAGTCCTTGGGGAGGGCATTAATCAATCAATTTTGGAGAGCAAAGTTATGCTGGTGGTATATCTTTAGAAGTCTTCAAGCAGCAGAACTCAGAGTCCTTTGGTTGCAGAGGAGTCTTCGTCTTAGGCGTTGGGTTGTACACTTATCTCATTCACTGATTGTTAATAAAGATAATTCTTCTTCCAACATTTTTTTGAGTCTCTTTCATGTATTAGGGTTTGATGAATATATTTGATTAAGCAATGTATATGTTGTTTATCTAACCTGTTATATATACATGTATAAGATTATACTTGGAGAATTTTCTCTTTGCAGGTTAAGGAGGTACATCCCTGAAAGATTTGGAGAGAAGCAGAGCAGAAGAAGATAAATCTTGGATCAATTGTCGATAATCAAGTGAGTCCAATATTTCTTCCTATTTCCTTTCTGTACTTAGCTAAAGCGAATTGTCTGCAACTTTTAGAAGTAAGTTGGTAACCCCAAACCCTAGGTTATAAGGGTGTTTATTCCTGAACAACACATGAGGATAACGATGTCATCTTCATCAATTATGATGAATATGATGATTTGGCGATGATTATGTTGATGAGGATGATGATGATGATGATGGTCATGATGACGAAGACGACGATGGCGACGATGATGATGATGAAGATGATGATGAGGGTGATTATGATGATGATGATTATGATGATGATGATGATGATTATGATGTTGATGATGATTATATATGATGAATATGATGATGATGATGATGTTGATGATGATGATGAGGATGGTGAGGATGATGATGATGATGATCCACATGATGATGCTGCTGCTGATGATGATGTCTATAACTCTTTTTAAAAAGAAATAAGATAAAAGAATAGAATATTTCTAATTAAATATTTATCTTTCATTATATTTCATCATTGACGACAGCGACGACGATGATGAAGACGATGACGATGCTACAGACGATGATATGAAGTAATTAATTTGATCTAGGTTTAATTTTAATAATGATGATGGAGATGAAGATGATGATGATGACGACGATGATGACGACGATGACGAAGACAACGATGATGATAATTATGATTTTGATGATGATGATGATGATGATAATTATGATTTTGATGATGATGATGACAATGATAATGATGATGACAATGATCATGAGGATAACGATGTCATATTCACTGATTATGATGAAGATGATGATGTTGGTGATGATTATGTTGATGAGGATGATGATGATGATGATGAAGATGACGATGATGATGACAAGGATGATGAAGATGATGATGAGGGTGATTATGATGATGATGATTATTATTATGTTGATGAAGATCATATATGATGAAGATGATGATGATGATGATGATGATGATGTCTGTAACTCTTTTCATAAAGAAATAAGATAAAAGAATAGGTCTAATTAAATATTTACCTTTCATTATATTTCATCGTTGACGATGATGACGATGATATGAAGTAATTAATTTGATCTAGGTTTAATTTTAATGATGATGATGGTGATGAATATGATGATGATGACGATGACGATGACGATGACAATGACAATGATGACGATGATGATAATTATGATTTTGATTACCATGATAACAATGATAATGATGATGATAATGATCATGAGGATAACGATGTCATCTTCATCGATTATGATGAAGATGATGATGTTGGTGATGATTATGTTGATGAGGATGACGATGATGATGATGGTCATGATGGAGAAGATGACGATGACGACAATGATGATGATGAAGATGATGATGAGGGTGATTATGATGATGATGATTAAGATGATGAAGTCGATATCGACGGTGATGATGATCAAGATGATGACGATGAAGATGAAGATGAAGATGACGATGATGAGGACGACGATGATGAAGATGATGATGAAGATGATGATGATGACGACGATCAACATGAGGATGATGGTGATGGTGATGATGTTAGTAATGCTTTAAAAAAAATAAGATAAAAGAATAGGTCTAATTAATTATTTACCTTTCATAAATTTTATTTCATCATCTTCTTCATCCATTTCATTGTCTTCTTCATCTAAGTCATCATCTGTATCATCAGATATAGAGTCAACATTGTAAGGGTTGGTCATATCATCATCATCATCATCATCATCAATTATGCTCATCGTGTGATCGTCGATATAACTTTCATTGGCATTGTTTGCTACATCATCGAATTCAATTGTTTCTTGGAGTACATATTCTGTTGTATCATCATCATCACCTAACTCATGTTGATCATGCTATGCATCATCATATCCTTCTTCCAAAGAACCCTCTTCATTAGCATTGTCTAGGTTATACTTTACCGGCCTTCCCCTTGGATTGTGTCTCACAACAAATGACCAACCTGCTTTACCTGGAACCTCTGAGTAAAATACATATTCACATTGGCTTGGAAGAACATAGGGCTCTGTTCCTGGCTCAAACAACCTTGTGTTTACCATGGTAAATCCATAATCATGTTCAATAATAGTTCTATCGGGATCACATTGATTCAATCATAACCTGTACCATTTGACAACGAATAGAACTACCTTAAAGGATTTAAAGTCACACTGTATAATATCTTCAAAATACACATAATATCAACTTTCTGAGACTTCTGGATGTTTTTTAGTTCTAGATGAAACATTGGTAACCTCAAAGACAATAGATATCCTAGAATCTGATGTTTTCTTTATTTCATCCAATTTTTTGATTCGATATCTACCTCCATTGCAGACCATATCCTTATGGTGTTTTACCTAATATAAGCAATACACGAAAAGATTACATAATCATTCAGTCCTTATGCAGCAATACATGGAAAACAAGAACATGTACGTCAAAATGTAATTTGCAAAATAAAATATTTAGAGGGATTGATTAATTATATGCTCACCATTTTATCTTTTACACCATATGCCAAATCAATTTCCCTTTCTGTTAGATTTCTATCTCAATTGCGTTGTGCTGCTTTTACCAATGAAGCCACACCTTCCCATCATATTCCATGAACCGATTGTTCGCATCGTTCAATCCATATCTTCATCCATTCAATATTTTTTGCGATGTATAAATGAATTGCATCCTATTCTCGACCAACTGTTTAATGACAATAACCATTAAATGAAAGAAAGGTGTAAATATCTTGAACCATGTATATGCTCTTAATTGAAGCAATTATAACTAGAAATTACAATCAGAATATGAACGATATAATACACATCTACTAGCTAATAATTACCCTTTAGCTTCCTCAATCTACCTTTCCCCTTCATTTCCTTCTCTTCAAATTTTTTATTGGAGTCCGGATCACAAATGCGACGTAAATTGAGCTTTGATGCTAAAATAGGAAGATATTCACTAACATACAACATGTTTTGGTATACCGTATATCCTTCCATCATAGAACCCTCAGCATGTGCTCGTTGTCTCACCAAACCATTCACTAATTTCAAGTGCCTATCAACAATCCACATGGACCGTGAGTGCATAGGTCCACACAACTCAATCTCCTCAACTTGGTGTATGAGGTAGTGTTCATGTTCATTGAAAAATGTCGATGGTAGATGCTTCTTCATTTCACACATGAGACGAGGAATTTCTCTCCTCCAATACTTTATATTTTCTTTATGTATTTCTTTAGAAGTCAACCATCGACAAGTGATGCAAACCGATAAAAATATTTAACGAAAGTAAACATTAAATTACAATATATGCTGAAATAGTGCACAAAAAACCAAATATAAATTATACGAAGAATTAAAGAAACACTAAGCACATGCAACTAATCGCTAGTTACCTCATGTATTTACCAAGATTATATATAACTTGTTTGACATTGTTGTCGAAGTTGTCTAGGAGAGAGAGAGGTAGAACATACTGTATCAATATACAAAGCACGCCATTTATTAAACCAAGAGTATACAAACAAGAAAAAAAAATATACACAGTAAAATGAAAAAAAATAAATTATATGGACATAACAATAATAATTACCTTGATGAAGACATGCCAATCATGTGTTTTGACCCCTGCAAAATCACCTTTTTTGGTTATGATATTCTTCAAGTTATCTCAAAACCCAGTGGGAAATTTAATTTTCTGCATTACTTCTTTGACAACATTGCTTTGTTGCTCCGTAAACATCCATGGAATTGACTTTATATTAACTTGTTCTCTGTTTCTATGAAATTGGATGACTTATTTCATTGCATGGTCTCTTTATTGAATGTCTTTGCAAGATTTCACAAATTTATATTTCTCCCTCCTTAGATCCAGTAGTTGCCATAAGGTTTTAGTAACATTCTTTCCAATATGCATCATATCAAATAAATGAGCAATTTGTAGGTACTCATAGTAGGGAAACCTGTTGAATTGAATAGGATAACTTTTCATTCCTCATGGAAGCCCATTAATGCCTTCATGATCATGATGGAAATCATGAATATTAGTTTAATAAATAAATTACATCATAAATAAAATATGGCCACTACAGTAAAGAAGTCACAATAAAAATTAAAATACATAACAATTCATATACGATGATCCATACGTACCATGATGACGATTTCTATTGTATTGCATCTTCCAAAGGTGAGGTGTCATTTTCCGTGGTTTTAATGCAATCTCCTACTTCCCATCGAAAATAGTTTTTTCAATTGTTATATACCTGTCATTCTTAGAGAGGAAATGCCTATACTCATCAAACACCTCCTTTCTTAAGATTTTTGAACAATGCGATTTTATCTTAGGACCACAAACTAGACATGCAAATTTACCCTTTGTGTAAAGACTTAGAATATTTAGATATGGAATATCTATGTCAAATATATTCATATATAAACTATTCTAACTACTCCATATAATTAAATGCAATTACAGTGGAACTTAAAATTACAAACCACAAAATGAAGTTAACCCAGGGGCATTGTGTATTGTCCATAAAACCATTGCATGGAATTGAAATTGCCTTTGTCATATTGGTCTAGATACGTCATACATAGTGATGCCATTCCATAACTTCAGTAGCTCATCTATAAGAGGTTCGATGTATACATTCATGTCTTTGACTTTGAACTTACCTTATTGATTTGAAGTACATATATCATTATGAGAACCATTAAGATATATAAACCATGCACAAGAGTAAAATAATAGATATATATATGAAATTAGGAAACATAATATGACAAATGAGATGCCACAACTACATTATAAATAAAATAGTTGTAGACAAAAAAACATGGAATAATCATCGATAGCATTATGTGCTCCCTCTTTATTGAAAACCATGGAGGAATGTTATTGTTGATAACAAAAATAGGCCACACCATGTAAATGGATTTCATCTCTGCAAATGGATTAACACCATCTGCTACCAAAGAAATCCTAAGATTACCTAGTTCTTTGTTGGAGGAGCAATTTGTTGATGTATTTGAAACTTTGGAATGTATTCATCTATGCATCTTATGTATTGTAACCTGATGTTTATTCTAGGATGTATCTATTATGTATTTGAGTCATGTTGTCATTCCCTGATGTTCCGATTGGGAGGATCAATAATGTAAACAAGTGGTGTCAAGTCATGGTGGGTAACCCTTCGATTGTCTAAGTGTTAAAGTCCCTGTAGTTCCAGGGCACTAGGGTTATTAGACTCTTCTAGTAGAGGTCAGCCCTAGTAGGGTTTTAGTCATGTCGGGATTAGTATAAATAGAGAATTAGAGTCTCTATTTATCACACAAGTCATACACACTCAAGTGTATCACATAGTTGATGAAGTAGAAGACACTGGGGCTAGTCAAGAAGAAGATTACTGCTGTTGGAAGATCACTTACTGTTTTGGGCTTTTACTATTTTGGTGTTGATTCTATCTCTGAGGAAGTTGCGGGGTTTTCTCCTTTATGGTTTCCCTAAAGAAAAACACTTTGTTCATTGTCTCTTGTGTTTGATTGCTGTACTTGTTATTCTCTCAGTTAAAGATCCTAATAATGCTAGCTTAATGTTGAAAAACTAACATGGTATCAGAGCTAACCTGAGAAGAAGACACTGTGCAGCTATGGAAACTAGGGATTCCTAGTTTGTGGATCTTCCTCCATAGATTTTCAGCAAAAGTAAGGTGGAACAACTCTCCTCCTTAGGGCGCATCTTTTTGTCGAAGCAAAATCCAATTCTGAGGTTTTTCAATTTTGGACCTGTCACTACTGTCGAAAATTAGGGCTTTTTATAGAAGAATAATTTTTTAGTGAGCCCAGGCCTAGATTGATATCCTCCCCAAAATCGAAGTCAGGGACAAAATTCAAGGCACTTGGATGGACAGAACTATGAAAAAGAAAAACCCTAATTTGCTCCTGAACCAGCTTTGCAGGATTTTAGCTCGAGTCTCAGATCTGACATTTTGACCTAGTAATATCTAAGATCTCTTGTATTTCCATTTGAGATTCTCATTTTAAAGATGTCTCATCATACCAAGCTTGATGAAAATCTTGAGGGAGCTGATAACTTCCGATCCTGGAAGTATAGGATCTCCCTAGTCCTAGAAGAGAATGAACTAGACTCCTACATCCATGAGGAGGTTCCAGTTCTAGAGGGAGATGAGGCAAAGGCCTTACATAAGAAGAAGATGGTTATGGAAAAGAGGATCATTGCTGATTCTATATAGGATCACCTTATCCCATGGGTGTCCTCTCTTAAGACACCTAAATCTATGTTTGATACCCTAACCAAGTTGTTTGAAGGAAAGAACATAAACCAAAAGATGACATTGAGGAATCAACTAAAGAATGTGAAGAATCAGAATTCAGAAACTATCTAGTATTACTTCACAAGGGTTTCTCAAATCAAGGAACAATCAGAAGCCATTGATGAAGAAGTGGAAAATGCAGAGATTGTGATGACTACTTTGAATGGCCTTCCTAGGTCATGGGATGCTTTCATTCAAGGAATCTGTGCTAGAAAGAAGTTAGTCAAATTCAGCAGACTATGGGAAGAATGCTCTCAAGAAGAAGCATGGATAGCAGCTCGAGAAGAGAAGATGGGAAGTGAATACCAATCTCTCACAGTTCACTCCAAAAAAAAAGCAGAAGAAGACATCATCACTTCAAAGGTAAGAATCCTCATCATAGAGATAACAATAGAAAGGATCTATCTAGAATAAGATGTTATACATGCGATGAGATAGGGCACTTTGCAAAAGACTATCCTAAGATAAAGAACCACTCTCATAAGAAGAAGGGGAACAAAGAAGACATCATGCTCATGCTACAGAGCATGATGAACCATCCAAGAAGAGATCCAGATATGAAAGTGAAGATTCTTCAAGCGAGGATGAATATATCTCCACTCTCATAGGTAACATTACTCATGGCAGTGATGACTGGATTATAGACAATGGGGCTTCCAAACATATGACGGGATTCAAGGAATCCTTTGTAAGACTGTCAGAACATGAATCACCTCACAAGGTGAAGCTAGGAGATGACTACCAATATCCAATAAAAGGTAGTGGGGAATCTTCATATAAACTAGACTCTGGTAAGTCTCTAACAATGAAAGAAGTATTGTTTGTACTAGGACTAAAGAGGAACCTTCTCTCCATATCAGCATTGGATGCAAAAGGAATGCAGGTTGCATTCATAGATGGTCAATTAATTATGTGGCCAAAAGGAAAGACTATCGATGATGTAGTTGTGATTGGAGAACAAGAAGGAGGCTTGTACAAATTGAAGGGCCATCCAGGACAAGCCTTGGTCCTTGACACAGTAGAGCCAAGTGAACTTTGGCATAGAAGTCTTTTACATGTGAATTACAGAGCACTACCTATTGCAAGCAAAGCTGTTGAAGGTCTTTCAGAATTTCAAGCCAAACATGATGGTGTCTGCAAAGGATGTGCGAAAGGAAAGAATACAAAAAAGACATTTCCCAGTAGTGAAATCAAATCCAAAGGAATACTATAAATCATCCACTCCGATGTATGCGGTCCTATGTCATCAAACTCACTAAGCGGGTATGCATACTATGTTTCTTTTATTGATGATTTTTATAGAAAGACATGGGTTTACTTCATGAAGAACAAAGACGAAGTATTCAATAAATTCAAGGAATTTAAAGCCTTGATCGAGAACCATACTAAAAATAAGATTAAGAATTTTTTATCAGATAATGGCAGATAATTCACTTCGAATGAATTCAAAGAGCTATGTAAAGAATCAGGGATTAGGAGGGAGTTGTCCACTCCTTATAATCAACAACGAAATGGGATTGCAGAACAAAAGAATAGAACTATCATGGAAGCTGCAAGAGCTATGCTTCATGATAAAGATATTCCTATGCATCTTTGGGCTGAAGCTGCTAGAACAACAGTGTATGTACAGAACTGTACTCCACATAGAGTGCTCGAGAACAAGACTCCTAAAGAAGTCTTCTCCGATAAGAAACCAGAAGTCAGCCATCTCAAAATATTCGGTTGTCCTGTGTACATACACATTCCAAAAGAGAAGAGAACAAAATTAGATCCTTCAGGAAAGAAGGGCATATTTGTGGGATACTTTGAAAGCTCGAAGGATTACAGAATCTATATCCTAGGATACAAGAAGATTGACATCAGCAGGGATGTGACATTTGATGAAGACACGGCCTACAACAAAGCTAGAAAGAGACTTGCTGAAGAACCTGAAGAAACAAAAGTAGAAGTACCCAGAATTCATGACACAACCATGAATGAAGAAGCTCAAGAAGAAGATCGAGATTTCGAGGAACCACAAAGACCTGTAGATCCACCTCTAGAGAAGAATCCTCATAAGCGGAACCCTGCTTGGGTATGTGAACTTATCCAAGGTGCAGAAAGATATGTGGCTCCAGAAGAGAATCACAGAGAAAGAAAGAGGACCAGATCCTGCTCCGGGTATGTAGCCTTACTATGTGATTTCATTGATAAAGAAAATTCCAATTATGAAGAAGCGGCAAAACAGAAAGAATGGAAGGATGCTATGAGCGAAGAATATAAATCAATCATGAAGAATGATGTTTGGGATGTTGTCTCAAGACCAGAAGGGAAGTTAGTTGTAACTTCCAAATGGATCTACAAGATCAAGCATGCTGCAGACGGTAGCATTGAAAAGTATAAGGAAATATTTGTAGCTCGGGGTTTCTCTCAGAAAGAAGGAATAGACTATGAAGAAACCTTTGCACCCGTAGCCAGATACACTTCCATCAGATCAGTACTTGCTCTGGCTGCAGTGATGAAATGGAAGATACACCAGATGGATGTCAAGAATGCCTTCTTGAATGGTGTAGTAGAAGAGGAAGTGTATGTAGAGAAACCACTCAGTTTTGAGACACATGACAGAGAGTCTCATGTATGCAGATTGAAGAAAGCCCTGTACGGTTTGAAATAGGCACCCAGGACCTGGTACGATAGAATTGAAAGCTTTCTGTCCAGTTTGGGATTTACCAAGAGTAAAGTAGATTCCAACCTTTACTACAAGGTTGAAGATGGAAACCCAGTGATGCTTCTACTATATGTAGATGATCTATTTGTGACAGGTACAGATGGGTTGATTGTTGATACGAAGAGAAATGTTACTGCTGAGTTCAAAATGAAGGACTTGGGGATGATGCATTAGTTTCTAGGTATGGAGGTGTGGTAGAGTGAAGATGGAATCTTCCTTGGACAAGGGAAGTATGCAGTAGAAATCCTAAAGAGGTTCAGGATAATGGACTGCAAGGCTATAGCCACACCTATGGAATCAAACCTAAAGCTATTGAGCAATGCCTCATCAGAATTGGTTGATACTACGATGTATCATTAGATGATTGGGTCATTGATGTACCTGACGAACACAAGACCAGATATTTTCTTTGCCGTGAACACCTTGAACCAGTTTCTGACAGATCCGAGACATGTTCACTTGACTGCTGCAAAGCATATTCTAAGGTACCTGAAGGGTACAATAGATTATGGGATCAAGTACGATGTGAATCAAAAGATTAATCTAGAAGGTTATGTTGATTCAGACTGGGCATGCAGTTCCATCGACAGGAAGAGTACTTCAGGGTGTTGCTTCAGTATGGGGTCAGGTGTGATCTCTTGGTTTAGTAGGAAGCAATCCTGTGTGGCACTGAGTACAGCTAAATCAGAGTATGTCGCAGCTTGTTCAGCTAGTTGTGAGGCAGTATGGCTACAGAAGCTACTGTCTGATATCTTTGATCTCCAGTTGGATGGTACTTGTATACATTGTGACAACCAGAGTTGCATGAAGTTGTCAAAGAATCCAGTGTTCCATGACAAGTCAAATCATATTGAGATCAAGTATCACTATATCAGGGATATGGTGCAGAGAGGAGTAGTGAAGCTCTAGTATGTTGCGATGAAGGAACAGGTAGCCGATGTATTGATGAAGCCATTGGCTAGGCTGAAGTTTGAGTAGTTCAGGGACAAGCTTGGTGTTCTCCAGATCGAGGTTTCCTCCAAGAGAAAGTGTGAGACCCATAGCCATTCTAACATGGTGAGAGGATTGGTTCCTTCCATGGTCAGATGTAAGAGATGAGCCGTTCTATCATGGTGAGAGGATTGGTTCCTTCCATGTCAGATATGAGTGCTAAGATCCATAGCCATTCTAACGAGTGTTGTAATATCACAGATCACATAAGGTTACCAATAATACATACAAAAATATACAGAATATACACAGATGCAAGAGACAAGAACAGATAGGATAAACAGATTATATTATTCTCAATAGATCATACAAAGCCAAGAACTGAACTTCGTTCTTGTGTGGCTCAACAGCCTAATATATACAGGTTACAAACAGTTACAACCGAACCGACACGACTATTAGTTAACACACTAACCACTGTGTTTACTCAGCCGACCGACGTAGTCGGTCTCTCGACTTAGTCGGCTGGTCGACTAAGTCGGTCTTCGTTCAAGTCGACTTATGTCGACTTGCTCCTTCTACATCTCCCCCACAAACAAAACATCTCGACCACATCTTCGGACAGTGGTGTTGTTTTGGCCTTCTTTGGCCGACCTTCCGGTGCTCCTGCCTCAATAAAACGTTGAAACTGGGTTTCAACAATTACCTTATTTGCTCGGGCATCCTCGACAATATCGAGTGCTGATGCTTCCAGTTCGTCGTCGTCGTCGGTGGAGTTAGCAAGGACAAGCTTACGCTTACCTTTGCCTTGCTGACGTTTCTGCAGTTTGATGTTCCTTCTGGCAATGGATATCTCCTTCGCCAGTTTCTTGAGAATGCTCCAAGACACAACATATTCAGGGTTGTCTTCCTCGACTTCCCCTGTCGGGGTCTAAGGTGGGTCGACAGTATGAGTAGACGGAGGGGTTGTTTGATGTACTGGTTGTCGTGCTGGTGGTGGTGTCTGATGTTGCTCTGTCGGGGGGTCCACTACTGGTGCAGTCGGATGCTTCACTGTTATGTGCACCCGACCAGGAGTGCCGGTCGAAGTATCCTGCGTCACAAAGGTGCTAATATACAAGTGTAGCTCATAATCTTCCTCCTTCTCCTGGTCGGTCAGAGGTTCGACTATAGAGAAGTTGACCGGTTTTGCAGCCTCCGGGACTTGAATTTTGGTTTTGGCTTGTCTAGAAAGCTCCCAAAAGATCTGGTCGACTGTGGGATAGTAGTCGAGGTCCCTGGCATTTGAATCCTGAGTGTTTGAGGACCATACTGATGTATGGTCAAGCTCCAGCTGGATGTGTGAGTCGGCTGGGAGGTGTCGTCGGATGTTCTGGGGCACCCTCCACCTTGTCGTTCGCAGCTTAAGCTGCTGGAACCAGTGTTCCAGAAATACTTTGCCTTGGTTTAGTTCATGCACAGTTCCTTTTTGGGAAAAGGGTTTGAACCTGTGCATCTTGAATTTAGTCGGCTCTCAGAAGACGGGACTGCCTTCCGGGCATATATAGTACATAGCAATCCAAATGATTAAGGAGGGGAATTTGATAATACCTCCTATTTCCTGGCAGCGCTCACATATGGTTTTGACCAAGTCTGCAAGGTATTCGGCCCATCTGAAGATTCGACCGTCGGTTGTAATTTTGTCGACGGCGTCCAGCATTTCCAATTTGAGGTCACTGCTGCGACCAGCTAAGGTGAGAGTAATGGCGATGATTTTCGCCACGATCTGTGGTGTTCGTGCCTCGATCTGACTGATCATCAAACCCTTGGAGTTTTTACCCGACGCCGAACCTGTAAAGTGTTCGACTAGCCCTTCCTTGATCCCAATGGGGACCGGGTCACCCTGGTTTGACAAACCAGTAAGTCGGGAGATAACATCGCCATTGATGTCGACCGGTCGGTCAAAGTAAAAGCGGCCGTTGTGGTAACGACTGATAATGAATTTGACCACGGCTTCCTTCATACCAGTGAAGTTGGCCATGAGAGGTGCATTGGCATAAGCATATATGGTGATATGCCTAACTTTCTCAGCCTCCTGGGTGAGTCGTCGGTCTTCAAATGCCCATTCTTGAATATCCGTCCACAGCTTTTGAAACGGACCCTCCTGGACTTTCGCGGTTTGGATTCGCTTTAGTCGCTGGAGTAAGGGTGAGTCTGCTGCCTGAATTTCTTGGGCCTTAGCTGCAGCTCTAGTGCGTTTGGGTGCCATGGTTTCTGACTGAACAGACTGGTCAGAATTCTTACAAGGTTCGCCACTTTCAGTCGACTGGGATTTCGAATGCTCTGTAGGTACGTGGTGTGGTGAATGAACTGTGGAATGTCCATTATTTATAGGCGCGGGTGGGGTGGAGTGTCGAACTGGGTGAATTAATGGCGG
>LPNX010453858.1:413357-480188 GCA_001517045.1 Pseudotsuga menziesii
TTTAGTGCTTTTGATTTGATGCAATAAATCAATGAACTGACCGACAGATTTATCTGTTTGAATGAGATGGGTTAAGTGCTGGGTCGATTCGTGTCGACTGTGACTAATGTCTTCGTGCTGTGCATGTTTTGTAAATATGTTTGTGGCTTCCTGATATGTGTGTTGTTCCTTGCAAGGGTCAGGGTAGGTATTTGTGTGTGTGATCTTACTAATCTGAGGATTATCAGGCCCGGTTTTAGTGCCTTGTCGAGTGATGATGTGCAAATTCTTAGTAGTTATGACATCATTCTTCTGGACACAAGACAAGACATTAACATTCTTTTTATTACTAATTTTTTCCAACATTGTAGGGAAATCCTCCAAGGAGTGATCGCCTACACCACAATGTGTACAAAATTTAAGATCAGTCCTATCCTTGTATGGACAGTCTGCGCATCTATGCCCTTCTTTGTAACAAATAAAGCATTGAGTAGGGCGACGACTTCGTATTTCTCGATTCCCAACGAATCAACCTGTTCTTCCAAACCCTGGTCGTCGATTGTCATTCCGATGGTCGTAGCGTCGGCCATCATTTCGTTGCCCATTCTGGTTATTATTATTGTTCTGCTCTGTGTTCTGTGCTACAGCATTAGTCTGGTAGACGGCCTGGTAGTTTTGTCTATTTTTGAGGTTAAGATGGTAGTCAGCCGTGTTGTGATTTGTTGTTTCACATATAGCACACCAGGAAGCTTTGCCATTCTTCATATTGTAAGGAAAGTCGGCGGTGGAATGGTTTCCTCGTTCCTGGCAGATGTCGCAAAACGCCTTTGTCTGTACAAAATGGACATCTTGTCGACTGAATTGCTGTCGACAGTTATCTTTTGTATGTCCGGCTGATGAACAGTTAGTACACCAGATGTCTTGGTTCTTAAGTGTGAGCTCTTTCAGGGACTTCTGCATATTTTCCAGCTGTTCTTCCAAGTGGTGGTCAGTCGGGCAGGCAGGTATGTCTTCATCCATCTCGACCTGCAATGCTTTTGTCAACGCATCTTCGTACGACTTGAAGGTCTCCAGACTGATGTGTCGGCGAATTTTCTGTGAAAGTCCTGCAAGGAACCATTGAATGAGTAATTGTTCATCGATGACGTAGTCCAACTGACTCAATAGATCCTTCCATCGTTTATCGTAATCGCGGACTGTTTCTCCTGGCTTCTGTTGGGTCGTCTTCAGCTTCTTGGCTGCCAAGTGTTTAGCGTCCGGAGTCTTGAAAAATGATAGGAATTGCACCTTTATCTTTGATTTTGTTGCTCTAGGTTTCCTTTCGGTAAATGTCATATACCATGTGAGAGCTCTTTTCCGAAGGGCTCCTGCGAACTGGGCTATCTGTCGGTCTTCTTCTGTTACTTTGTTAGCCTCCTATATCGACTCGCAGACAAACCAGTGTCGTCTGGGGTCTTCGTCACCCTCATAAAGGGGAATCTGGGTAGATCCATGACCCATGTCGGAGTCACTATCACTACTCTCTGATGATGTCGGAGGTGGAGGTGGAGGAGGTGGTGTTGTAAGGGGTGGGGTTGTTGAGTCAGTCGAATCTGTCGGGGTGACGATGGGGTTTTGGTCGACGAAACTTGTGTTTCCGTCGGTTGTCGACTCTTTCTCGTCGAATAGCGGATTGTTGATAATTTGTCTTCTTAATGACCCACTGTCACTTTGTGTGCTCAGGTCTGACTCGTGTGTATCTTCTGAAGTTGTGTGTGGCAGGGGGGTGCTCCTTCATGTGTCGGCAGGAGCAAGTGGATACTTCGAAAGGAAGGTGCCGTTTGAAAGGTCACCCTGTTACCTTCGATCGGTCGACGTATGACGAGATGTCGACCCGGGTATGGTTCATCGCCTAGTCGGCTCCAGAGTGTAATGTCGCCAGCTCTTAGTTGAAGGTCATCTTCAATAATAGTTTGTATTCTGGTACGCGGACTTACTGTGGAAAGGGTTACTCCTTCGTTGGGAACAATTAGTTGGAGAGCTTCTGGATGCTCTATCCACATTTCATCATCTTCAGGGGACGCCTCCTCTTCTTCGCCTTCTCTGCGTCGGTCATGACCCGAATCTGGCGGTACTTCATCATGGTCGGTCTCCCTAGGGTTTTGCTGCAGCTCAGCGGCCCTTTCTCGTCTAGCTTCCCTTTTCTTCTATCTTTCATCCCTTTCGATTCTCTTAATGTCCGACATACTGTAGTACAATACTATGCCTTCAGTTCCTCTTTGGTCGATTATGCATTACTGGGAACTACGACTCTGGTCGACTAGGATCCACTATGCTCGATGTCCGACACACGACCAGCTACCCCCCCATGGCCTACCCGACGCTTTTTAGAAAGATCGGATGGTGTCTACTTACTCAGGAAGTATTCCCACTCCCTTTCAGCAATGAATTTTTCCCACTGCTTCTGCTTCTCCGCCCAGTTAGTGTTGGAGGGTGGTTCACGTAATAGAGGTCGAGGTTCAACAATGTGCCCTTCTCCTTTCTCTATTAGAAACTTGAACAGTAAAGCCGGTAAGGAACACAAGAATTGATCAGTAAATTCTGTGAAAAACTTCTGTCGAACGGTTTCCACAGAAGTCCTGTCTTCGACTGCTTGTTCCTCACAG
This sequence comes from Pseudotsuga menziesii, assembly GCA_001517045.1. Classification (NCBI taxonomy): domain Eukaryota; kingdom Viridiplantae; phylum Streptophyta; class Pinopsida; order Pinales; family Pinaceae; genus Pseudotsuga; species Pseudotsuga menziesii. The sequence goes on from LPNX010453858.1 coordinate 415,982, forward strand.
AAGTCGTCGGCTAGCTTTTCGAACCACTCCGAGAGATTCGTACGTCCTCCTCAGATTAGTTTCTGGAGTAACTGTGCTTCTTTAGTCTTGTCCGGTTTTCTCATCCAAAAGCTGCTTCAGAAGATGTGGCACGGATTCGACAAACTTTTCGTGAGTCTCAGTGAAAAATCTGGCTTTGGCTTCTGCGACTGTCAATCTGTTCCTTCTCGCGTAATTTTGTAGATAGTTAGCAATTTTTCGCTCCCACCAGTCCTTGATATCCTGCTCTGGTATCATATGTGAGCATATATTCCAGTTATGTACTACCGGAAATGGAACCAATGTTGTAATCTCACAGATCACATAAGGTTACCAATAATACATACAAAAATATACAGAATATACACAGATGCAAGAGACAAGAACAGATAGGATAAACAGATTATATTATTCTCAATAGATCATACAAAGCCAAGAACTGAACTTCGTTCTTGTGTGGCTCAACAGCCTAATATATATAGGTTACAAACAGTTACAACCGAACCGACACGACTATTAGTTAACAGCCTAACCACTGTGTTTACTTAGCCGACCGACGTAGTCAGTCTCTCGACTTAGTCGGCTGATCGACTAAGTCGGTCTTCGTTCAAGTCGACTTATGTCGACTTGCTCCTTCTACAATGAGTAGGTCAGATATAAGGGCTAAGCCATTCTATCATGGTGAGAGGATTGCTTCCTTCCATGTCAGATATGAGTGCTGGCCATTCTATCAAGTAGGACAGATGTAAGGGCAATTTCCATTCTTTAAATGGAGCTTCCTGGTGAGGTACCAGGAACACTCAGTCTAGGACTGAGTAGCCATTTTGATGTGATAGAGGGATGTGTTCCCACTTAATCAGATGTAAGGGCTGAACCATTCTGTCATGGCTAAAGGATTAAGTTCCTTCCATGTCAGATGTGAGTGTTGGCCATTTCGAGGAGCAGGTTAGATGTAAGGCCAACTACCATTCTCTAGGAGAATGGAGGCACCTGGTTAGTTACCAGGTAGCTCACTCAAGGAGGACTAGGGGCCATTCTGATATGACTGTAGGATTGGTTCCTAGAATATTATATGTGAGTGCAAGCCCTTTCATCATTGTGAGTAGGATGTGTTTCCGCCTCGATGAATGTAAGTGCATAAATCATTCATCATTGTGAGCAGGATGTGTTCCCACCTGGATGAGAGTCTTTCATCATTGTGAGCAGGATGTGGTTCCCGCCTGGGTGGAAGAACAAAGTTCTTCCATCACTATGAGCAAGATGTGGTTCTAGCTTGGATGAAAGTGAGGAAATATTCCATCATTGTGAGCAGGATGTGGCTCCGGCCTAGGTGAAAGAACAGAGTTCTTTCATCATTGTGAGCAGGATGTGGTTTCGCCCTGGATGGAAGTGCAGAAATCTTCCATCATTGTGAGTAGGATTTGTTCCAGCCTAGATGGATATCAGTACTATGCCCTTCTGACAAGTAGGTCAGATGTAAGTGCTGAAGCCTTTTCAAAGATGATAGTAGTTGTGTCCTATCATGATGGTGAATATGAGTGCTAGGCCCTTCTGACAAGTAGGTCATATGTAAGTGCTAAAGAAGACCTGCATGGAGGCTAGGCCTACAACCAGCATGAAAAAGGGTTGGCTCTGTAGAACTTCATGTGACAAGAAGAATCATGAGATAGCACCAGGGATGATCCATATCGAGTGATGATGATCTAGCAGTGATGATCCAGATCGAGTGATGATCGAGATCCAGTGATGATAGCCAGTGACGATCCAGATTGAGTGATGATCCAGATCCAGAGATGATGCCTAATGATGATCCATACCGAGTGATAATCCAGATCCAAAGATGATGTCTCATGATGATCCAGATCAAGTGATGATCCAGATCTAGAGATGATGTCCCATGATGATCCAGATAGAGAGATGATCCAGATTCGATGACTTGAAGACAAAGATGACTTGAAGACTCAAGAAGGCCAGAGATGCAGATGATGAGATGATCCAGTTGATACAGAGAAGAAGACCAGTGCTGAAAATTGTGTCGAAAGAATACCTTCCTAGTTAAGATGGAGTGTTGATGTATTTGTAAATTCAGAATGTATTCATCTATGTATCTTATGTATTGTAACCCGATGTTTATTCCCAGATGTATCTATTATGTATTTGAGTCATGTTGTCATGCCTCAATGTTTCGATTGGGAGGATCAATAATGTAAACAAGTCATGTCAAGTCATGGTGGGTAACCATCCAATTTTCTAAGTGTTAAAGTCCCCGCAGTTCTGAGGCACTAGGGTTATTAGACTCTTCTAGTAGAGGTCGGCCCTAGTAGGGTTTTAGTCATGTTGGAATTAGTATAAATAGAGAATTGGAGTCTCTATTTATCACACAAGTCATACACACTCAAGTGTAGTGCATAGTTGAGGAAGGAGAAGACACTGGGGCTAGTCAAGAAGAAGATTACTGTTGTTGGGAGATCACTTACTGTTTTGGGGCTTTTACTGTTTTGGTGCTGATTCTATCTTTGAGGAAGTTGCGGGGTTTTCTCCTTGATTGTTTCCCCAAAGAAAAACATTGTGTTCATTGTCTCTTGTGTTTGATTGTTGTACTTGTTATTCTCTCAGTTAAATATCCTGATAATTCTAGCTTAATGTTGAAAATCTAACACAAGTCGGTATGCTGACTTGAACGATAGCCGACTTGGTCGATCAGCCGACTAAGTCAGTCAGTTGACTAACTAGAGATTAGGTTGACCACCTAAAAGTCATGTCGGTTCACTAAACCAACAAGTAGTTATTTTGTAACTATTTTGTAATCATATATATTAGGCTGTTGAGCCAGATGAGAACTCGGTTCAGTTCTCTGTATCGTATGGACCCTCTTATGCTAATATAATCTGTTATTCTACCTATCCATTCTTGTCTCTTGTTTATGTTATGTATGTATTATTGGTAACCTTATGTGATCTGTAATATTACAACATTGGTTCCATTGCCGGTAGTACATGTCTGAGATGTATGCAAGCAGATGATATCAGAACAGGAGATTAAGGACTAGTGGGAGCATAAAGTAGAAAATTATTTGCATAATTACGTACAAATAAATATATTGACGACTGCACAAGCAAAATAAATATTCTTTACAAAGACGCATGAGAAGTTTGTAGAATCCGTGCCCCAAATTCTAAAGAAACTCTTGGATGAAAAAGCTGGAAGGGACTAAAGATCAATAGTTACTAGAAAAAATGATTCATGGAGGAAGAAAAAACTTGTTAGAGTGGATCAACAAGATCGTCGATGAATTCTGTGAGGAGCAAGCAGTAGAAGACAGAACTTCGGTGGAAACTGTCAAGAAGAAATTCTACACAGAACTCACCGAGCAATTCTTGTGTTCCTTACAGACCTTGCTGTTTAAATTCCTGATCAAGAAGGGAGTAGGTCATATTGTCGAACCCCATCTATTACTTTACGGACCACCATTAAACCCTAACTGGGTGAAAAAGCAAAAGAAGTGGGAAAAATTCATTGCAGAAAGGGAGTGGGAATACTTCCTAAGCAAGTAGACAGAACTATCTGGTCTTTCTAAAGCATCGGGTAGGATATGGGGGGGTAGTTGGTCATATGTCAAAATAAAGTGGAGTGGATTCTAGTTGACTAAAGGAAATACCAATCACCAGTAATGAGAAATTCAACCTAAAATGGAAAGCGAGAAGACAGTGCCACAAAAAGGTATGATGGACTTCCAGAAAATAGAAAGGGACAGGAGGATACAAAGTAGGGAAGAAAGAAGAGAGAGAGCCTTAGCGCTGTAGAGAGGAATGAGTACTAGGGTGACCAATGAGGAAAGAGATCCACCAGAGTTGGGTCATGACCGACAAGAAGAAGGCATGGAAGAAAAGGCGTCCCCTATGAAAGAAGAATTGTGGATAGAGCAGCGAGAAGCTCTCCAATTAGAAGTTCCCCAGGAAGTAAAACCTTCGATAGATTCGTGTATTCGAATACAAGTTATTGTCGAAGAGGACCTTAGACTAGGAGCTGGTGACTTTGGTATCTAGAGCCGACTAGACAACAAGACATACACTGGTAGAAATCAAATTATCTGTCAACTAGAAGAAGGAAATTGGGTTACGCTTCAAGTGGTACCCTCCAACGGAAGTATCCACTTACTTTTACCGACACATGAAGGAGCACCCCCCCTACCAAATACAACTTTGGAAGACACAGAAAATTTAGAACTATAGACAAATAAGTGCAGTTGGACATCGAAAAATGAAGTCAACACTAATCGACTACTGGTCAAACAAGAATCGACAACGAAAACAACCGACGGGAATGAGAGTTCTGTCAACCATAGTTCTGCAGAGATGAATAAGCCAATAACCCCACTACCCCCACCACCACCTCCACCTCCACCACCACCACCTTCCAACAGTGACAATGATTCTAACATGGGCCACGGGTCAGCACACATTCCTCTATATGAGGGGGATGAGGACCCTGGATGACACTGGTTCATCTGTGAGTCGACTTGGGAGGCTAACCAAGTTACAGATGAAGATAGGCAGATGGCGTAGTTCACTGGTGTTTTGAGGAAAAGGGAATTAACTTGGTACATGACCTTTTCTGAGAGAACACCCCGAGCAACCAAACCTAATATCAAAGTGCAATTTCTATCATTTTTCAAAACTCCAAATGCAAAACATCTAGCAGGAAAGAAACTAAAAACAACATCGCAGAAGCCAGGAGAAACTGTCCATGATTACGATAAACGATGGAAAGAACTTCTTAGACAATTGTATTATGTTATTCATGAACAATTATTAATCCAATGGTTTCTTACAGGTTTATCACAAAAAATTCATCGACACATAAGTCTGGAGACATTCAAGACTTACGAAGACGCACTTACAAAAGCTCTCCAAGTAGAAATGGATGAGGACATACCAGCATACTCCACTGATCACAGACTAGAAGAATAGCTTGATAACATATAGAAGTCATTAAAATAATTAAACCTCAAAAATCAGGATATATGGTGCATGAAGTGCTCAACGGCCAGACATTCCAAAGACAACTGTCGCCAGGACATCAGCCAACAGGATGTTCGATTCGTGCAGACTAAATGTTTTTGTGACATTTTCCAATAGCATGGAGACCACTCAACAAAATATTGTCTATTCAACATGAAGAATGGCAAGGCATCTTGGTGTGTAATCTACGAAACTAAAAATCATAACACAGTCGACTGCCATCTAAATCTCAAGAATTGACAGAATTATCATGCAGCCTATCAGACCAACATAGTTGCACAAAGTAATGAGCAAAAACACATGCCAAACAATCAGAACAATCAAAGATACGAAGGTTGAAGATACGAGCTCCAGTATGACAATCGATGTGGAGGTTATGGAGGTCAAGGTCGATTCTCTGGGAATCGAGAAAACCGACCATGTCGACCCATCCAATGTTTTACATGTTATAAGGAGGGACATCGGCATGCAGACTATCCATACAAGGATAGAACTGACCTCAAATTTCGTACTAATTGTGGATTAGGGAATCACTCATTAGAGGATTTCCCTACCATGCTGGAAAAAATAAATAAAAAGAAAAATGTTAATGTCTTGTCGTGTGTGCAAAAAAATGATGTAATAAATACAAATAATTTGCATATCGTAACCCGACAAGGGACAAAAATAGGAAACGATAACCCATGAATCAGCAAAATAAAAGAAAAGAATGTCTACCTTGATCCAGTTAAAGAAAAACAAATATATAAAGAGGCAACAAATGTATTTAAAGAATTTTCCCAACAAGAAGAAGCAAACGACAAATGACATAACACAATAAAAGAATTGATATAGCTCGTATAGAAAGATACCTCAGTATCTCAGTTCATCGACTTTCAATATGAAATAAAACATAACAACATCGAAAAACAAACAAATAATATCTGTAGTCTAAATGAAAAAGATAAAAGTGATACCGACCCACCTGTCGACTTGGAAATTGAAGGATACCACGTCCGACAAGTCGTGCTCGACTTTGGATCACAAGTAAACATCATGACTCGTGACACTTGGGAACAACTGGGTAGACCTCGACTCTATGAGTCAGGTATATACATGAAACTAGCTGACTAGGGCCTAATTGAACCTATTGGAGTCTAGAAAAATGTCAACACAACGATAAAAGGAATATCGACCAAAGTCAACTTCAAAATTATTAACCCTAAGGAAGGATCTAGCTCCTTCCCAGCATTAGTAGGTCGACCTTGGGGAAGGAACATGAAAGCGTCGATATCCCTAGATAAAGAGAGAATAAAATTAAAAGGAAATGGACAAAAGGTCATTTCACCTATTCATCCATCCCAAGGAGAACCTGGAAAGAACCTATCGATGAAAAAGTTGATATCCGACAACTTCATCAGATACAAAATAATGCAGATTAGACAGAACCTAATATCTATGGATAAATTCATTTTGGTAACCAAGACTCGATCGGTTATAATTCAAATGTAGAATTATATGATTGGAAAGCCGAGAACTAAGAAACACAAGCAAGAGGGTGCTGGACTATCCAAAAAGTACAGAAAATGCCCACCCGACAGTGCTTCATAGTGTCCATTGTCCCAAAACTATTTGAGAAAAAAATTAGGGAATACCCTACTTTAAAACCTACAAATGTAAATAATACACAAATACCAAGATACAAGGAAAGAGAATCACCAGTCATGCACATAGAACAAGTGCCCAAAAATATTGGTGAACATGGTCGACTACAAAGTTGAGTAGAAACTTTTACAGGACAAGCTTCTAGATGGCGGGATACCCATCAGACAAGACTGCAGACGTAGACATCAGCTTCGACTTACTTTGTCGAAAGGTTTGGAGGAAAGAATCTAACCCAACAAGATCAGATACCCATATTCACTCAAGGACAAAATCCAGAAGATGATATTAAGACATGTGAAAAGGAATGGAGAAGACTTTGTTACAAGGATGAACGAGCATGGCCACACCTGTTTCCATCAACCCTCTCTGACTTACCAAACAAATGGTATAAAATGGAAGAAGCTAGGGGTGAAACCTTCTTATGGCATGAACTCAGAGAAAATTTCATTAAAGATTTCAACTTTATACCACAAAATGAGAATTTGGTTGAAACAACAAAATAGATTAAAGAATTTATACAGCCGACAGAAAACAAACCCTTACAAGACAACCGAAAGACAATGAATTGTAACAATATACAAACTAGGACAATACCACACTCGACAAGACTACAGTTAGAAAATGAAAATACAGAAGGGAAAAGTTTTAGATGCAAATCAAACCATGTCGAAATGACCAAACCTATTCACACAGTACTTAAAGGTGGAACCACCGACAAGGACAATACCGATTGAATGACTGCATCCGACTTCCTTGCCACATTCTCACAGTTAAAGAAGGAATTCAACCAATCAATGAATCCAAAGCACCAGAATGGCTAGATGCTAAAGTCAACACTAGAGAGTTCGACATCTCAAATGATGACCGACCAAAAATGGCAAAGATTCGAGACTATTGAAGTGAAGAATAGACAACAAAAATAGTGAACTTATTAAAAGAGTTCTAGGACATATTTTCTAGAGATTATAAATATCTTAAAGGTTTAGTCCACAAAATGGGTGAAATGAAAATTGACACTAAACCTAATGTTCGACCTGTGAAGAAAAGACCATATAAGCTAGCTCATAAATACAAAGAGATAGTCAAAAAGGTGATTGATAACATGCTTGTAGCAGGCATCATCTACCCTATTGACCAATCAGAATGGGCAAGTACAATGGTTTTTCAACCTAAGAAACATGATCCGACCAAACTAAGAATTTGTGTTGAATTTAGAGAACTAAATAAAGTGACACTAACCGACCCATTTCCAACTCCTTATGCAGATGAAATCCTAAATGAAGTTGCAGGACATGAATGCTACTCATTTACAGATGGATTCTCAGGTTATAACCAAGTACCAATAGCTAAAGAAGATCAGAAAAAGAGAACCTTTGTATGTGAATTTGGCTCATTTGCTTATAAGTTTATGCCTTTTGGATTAAAGAAATCACCTACAGTATTTTCTAGAATTGTTGTCAAAAAATTTCAAGAATATATTTACAAAACCATGGCAGTATACTTTGATGACTAGACCATATACTCCATGTTAAAGGATCGTTGCAAATGGCTAATACTCATGTTGGAAAGATGTCAACAAATTCAGCTATCCCTGAACCTTAGGAAATGCATATTTATGACCCCCATAGGGATATTATTCGGGCACATTGTGTGTAGAGAAGGTATTAAGGTCGACTTTGCAAAAATCAAAATTATTCTCGAATTAAAACCACCAGTGAACTCAAAACAAGTCAGAGTGTTACTAGGTCATACAGGCTATTATAGAAAATTCATAAGATACTAGTCAGATATGACCTATGCACTAGAAGAACCATTAAGGGAAGATAAATAATTTGACTGGACAGAGGAATGTCAGTTATCATTTGAAAAACTAAAAATAAAACTAGTCAAAGCACCAATCCTGAGGTTTCCAAACTGGTCGACTAAATTCCATGTCCACATCGATGCATCAAGTCTAGAATAAGAGAAATCCTAACTCAGCCAGGAGATGATGGAATGGATTATCCTATAGTTTACAGTAGCAGAAAACTAAAAAAAGCTAAAATAAATTATTTGACGACAGAAAGAGAAGCATTAGGAATGGTCTTTGCACTACAAAAATATCGACATTATCTCCTAGCAAATCCATTTATCTTTTACACTGATCATCAGGCATTAAAATACCTTGTGAATAAGCCTCTACACCATGGAAGAATTTGTCGATGGCTACTTCTATTCCAAGAATTTGAGTTTGAAGTCATTGTCAGACCAAGTAAGTTAAATGTCAGTCCCGACCACTTATCTCAAATCGACACTAGAGAGGAATCGACAGGAGTCAAAGATGACTTACCAGATGCACATCTATTTCAGATAGAAGTAGTCTTGACAGAGTTAGAGGAAATAGATCAGTTTTTAGAAGATGGACAAGCACCAGAAGGCATGAGTACCAAAAAGAAACAGATCTTAGCCATGAAAGCTGCACCTTATTGTCTTATAAATGGATTCCTATACAAAATGGGATTAGATTACATCCTCAGAAGGTGTGTACTGGAACATGAAAGAGACAACATTATGCATGAAGCACATTACAGACCTGCAGGAGGACATTTCCAAGCAGATACAACTGTAAAGAAAATCCAACAATCAGTGTTATGGTGGCTGACACTTCATAAAGATTGCAAAAATTTTGTAACAAAATGTGACAGATGTTAACGACTAGGTCGACCCCTTCCTCACATAGAAATTCCTTTGATATTAGTAAACCCAAGTTTGACATTTGAAATTTGGGCCATAGAATTCATAGGACCATTTCCTATACCAACAAAAAGAACAGGTGCAAGGTACATAATAACTGCAGTCAAATATGTAACCAAATGGCCAGAGGCAGAACCAGTCGACACATGTTCCAGTGAGATAGCTGCTAAGTTTGTCTATGAGAATATCATCACCATATTTGGATGTCCACTAACCCTAATCAGCGACTAGGGAACACACTTTATTAATAGAACTATCAAAACCCCAACCAACCAGTTCCAAATTGACCATTGTCGGAGTACAGCATACCATCCTCAGTCGAATAGAGAAATTGAAGCATTTAATAAAACATTAACAAAAGGACTAACCAAAATATGTAATGTTGATAAATATGACTGGGATGAGAAGATAACTATAGTACTATGGGTATACAGAACAACATACAAACGATCAACCGACCAAACCCCCTTTCGACTAGTTTATGGACAAGAAGCAGTAATTCCACTACATTTCCGACAATAGACACCTATTATTGCAGAAATTTTAAATGTCGATGTCGAACAAGGAAGAAAGGACTGACTATTACAACTAAGTAAACTTGAAGAACACCAACTCATTGCGATACAACATCAAGAAATCTAGAAACAACAACAAAAGGCATGGCACAATAGAAACCTCAATTGTCCCATCGCACATTCATGACCTCAAGCGCCAAAACCAATTCACCATTAATGCACACTCAAATGTTCCAGCCGAAACATCACATCTACCATTAATACACCTCCCGACGAGAAAATCCAATGAGTCCCCTATAAATACTGACCCACCAAAGGGTCATTCACCACAATTCAAACAGAGAGAGCATCAGAGCAACTAGACGACTAAAAAGCAAAATCCCCTTAGTGAAACCGACCACCAAACCGACAAGATGGAACCAAAACATACCAGAGCCTCAGCCAATGCCAAATATTTATAGACTATAGAAACAGCATTAGTCAGGAGACTAAAGAACATCAAGAATGCTAAGGTACAGGAGGGCTCATGGCAAAAACTATGGGCTGAGATAAAAGAGTGGGATTACATCGAAAAGAAGCCTACTCTAGCTGCAGAGAAAATACAACACAGTTCCATCATAAATGATGTGAACGCGCCGCTCATGGCTAGCTTCGGTGGCACAAAAGAAACAACCGTCAAATTTGTCTTAAGCTGGTACCACAACGGCCTGTTTTACTTCGATCGACTGGTTGACATCTCGGGAGAATTCATTTCCAATCTAACAGGGTTATCAAACAAAGGAGACCCAGTACCAGGCGATATAAAAGAAGGACTGGTCGAAGAAATAACAGGGTCACCATCAGGTAAAAACTCAAAAGGGTTAATGATTAGTTAAATCACAGCCCGAATGCCACAGATTGTGGCCAAAATAATAGCTATAACACTCACCATGGCATGTTTTGGAAGCGACCTTAAACTAGATATTTTAGAAGTAGTCGACACCATTGCAACTAATGGAAAGATATACATATGGGTTGAATATGTAACTGACATGATTAAAACCATCTCTGAGAAATGCCTAGAGATAGGAGGAATTATCAGGTTTCCATCCCTTATCTTATAGATAGTAATGTTCTATATTTTCCCTAAAGGAAATAAAACTTTTCAAGAAACAACAAAATTCCATATGTGGGGATTCAAACCCTTCTCCCAGAAAGGAAAAATGATGGAACTTGCAAACGGAAAAGTGTTGTTGGAAAATTGGCTCTAGTAGCTAAAGGTCCGCATGACCAGATGGAGGGTGCCTCAAAACATTCGACGAAGTCTACCCAAAAAGTCCCACATCTAGTTAGAGCTCGACCATACCATGGTATGGTACATGCAGGGCGGCAAATCAAATGCAAAGGCCCTCGACTATTACCCATTGGTCGAACAAATATTTTGAGAGCTGTCTCGACAAGCTGGTACAAAAGTACAAATACCAGTGAAGGCAAAGGAAATTGACTTCTTGATCAAGGAGCCATTAATATACCAAGAGAAGGAAGAGGATTATGAGCACGACCTCTACATTAGTACTTTTGTGTTGGAGGAGACACTGGTCGACTACAAATCATCATCAAACCTCTGATGACATAGAGGGTAGAAGCACAGGTAGAAGAAACATGAGCAGAGAAGCAAGTAACCAACCCGGCTAAAGAAAGTCTCATCCTGACCCAGCAGCTAAGGGAAGAGACAGAAGCTGAAAACCCAGAATACGCTATCACTAAGGAAATTATAAGAAAAATGTCAAAAGAGATAGCAGCTGCAAGAAAGAGGAAAAGAACACAAAAAAAACAACAAGGAAAAGGTAAGCACAAGCTTATCATTGCAGAGTCATTAGACGATGAAGAAGAACTGGCAGCCACCGCCATCGACATAATAGAGGATGCCTCAGCAAATAAGTGTCGGTGGAAACCCAATTCTAGATATTTGTTGAGGCAAGAGCACTACAAGGTTGACCAAAGAAGGCCAAGATCACACACACGACAACACCTGAAAATGTCATAGATCTTGTGTCGATGCCTCCATCCCCATCCCCGACAAAAGTAACAGAGGACCTAGTACCAGAACAAGTTTCAGTAAGCCCACTCGACTTGTGCAAAAGTACTATGTTAGAAGCTATGAAAGAAAATTTCGATAGAGACAGAGACCTCTAGGCTTACATAGAAAAATTACCTGAGATATTCACCAGGGTGCAGAAGCTCTCCACAAAATCACCCCTCTTCGAAGTCGGTGGATACCAACCTGGCCATGAAATCCAGATGCCAAGAACCTTTACAACTATCACTTCAACTTTCGAGAGAAATACTGACAAGGAAGCCGAAGTTTCCGTGTGTCAGACCTCGACTATCACTCCGACTGTACCAGAACCCCACCTACCAGCCTCTGAACCACCGGAGGTGAGGAAGAAGAAAAGGTTGAGGACATAAAAAGAGAAATCAACCAACTATTCTCCAACTTCGACTCACCCCCTCAGACCGACAATCCACCACTCGACCACATTTCCACCAACCCAATCACACCCAACCATTCACCAACCCCATCTCCACCACCACCACCACCCCTTGACTTAGAACACCTAATCCAACCAGCTGCACCAAAACCAACCCCACCACAACCATCAGTACCAACCGCATCCACTTCTGGACCACCTGCATCTGAACAACCAGAGGCAATAGTCATCCCACTACTCCAATTAGAAATACCATCAACCACTGTCGCATAGCAAACAAAAAATACCGACTCGAATTTTGCAGGTACAAAGATGCCAAAACAAGCTCAAGCATAAAAACACAAAAAGAAGAAAAAGAAGAAGGACCATCATGGACAGCCAACAATGGTCCACATCAATCTAGTTGGGTTGGCCACTGTGGTTGATGTAACCAAATTGAGAGATCCAGAGCTAGAACAACTACTATAAGTGCTCGCAGTTGAAGCAAAGACAAGGAACCAGCACAGATGTAAGGAACTAGACAACAAGGAAAAAAAACAAGTTAAGTTCCTTAACAAGTGCAGGGACCTGGTCCAGTCTATCATACCAGGACCAATAGAGGTCGACATCAACAAATCACTAGAAAGAGCTTATCAGTTGTTTGAATGTGTGGTGTTAGCACTCCAAGCACATATTCAAGAAACAAAAGAAGAGCATAAAGAAGAAATCATCCGACTATTGATGACGCAGCACACAACCTTTTTCAAAACCTACAAAGTGTTGCAAGATCACATGGAGGAGTCTGTAATCACCGAAGAAGTACTGAGAGACTAGCCTGCTTACTACAGACAAGTCTATCAGCACACCAGACAGACCTGACAAGGGATCCAAGCGCTTGAGAAGAGGAAGACCACGAATGAAGCACTCAGAAGCACAATTGAGGAACGCATAATTCTTGAGACAAATAAACTCCAGAAGCTTGAGTAGGAAGCACATCAATGAGTGCATCAAGCCATTCCCAACTTGGAAAAAGTAGACATCATCTTCTCGTAGATGAAACGACTCAAAGAGACAGCAGAAGAAAAGGACCAGTTTATGGGTCTCGACATGGAGAGAATAGCTGAAATCTCCAGTCCAGAGAAAATGTCAATTTTATCAAGTTTGACTACACTCACCATCGACATACAGAAAATATTGCAGAGTTGGATGGATTTCCAACATCACCTAGTAGTGACAGCTCCAGCAATTGTTCAAGTCAGCGTGCAGAAAAGACCAACCATCAGACTTCACAACCCATAAAGATCAAGCACAAAATAATGACTACTTAGAAATTTTTGTACCTCCTTGTTTCTTCGGGATTAAGAAACATTTTGTTCGTGGGGGAGATGTTGGCGGAGCAATTCAGTATGCCGACTTGAAAAATAGCCGATTTAGTCGATCAGCCAGCTAAGTCAGTCAACTGACTAGCTAGAGATTAGGTCGGCCACCTAAAAGTCATGTCGGTTCACCGAATTGATAGGTAGTTATTTTGTAACTGTTTTGTAATCATATATATTGGGCTTTTGAGCCATATGACAACTCAGTTCAGTTCTCTGTATTGTATGGACCCTCTTATGCTAATATAATATGTTATTCTATCTATCTGTTCTTGTCTCTTGTCTCTGTTATGTATGTATGTTTTAGTATATATTATTGGTAACCTTATGTGATCTTTGAGATTACAACATTCTTCTTTAAAGTGAGGCCACTTTTCCTCCATATCTCTAAAAGCATAACCATTTGTAGGTATTCGGATAAGATCATCTTGACTTCTGTTCCTAGCATGGTAATCCATAAATTGCGCTATGTTTTTGCACCTGAACAATCGTTGCAAACATGGAATGTGGGACTATAACGAAGAACCTTTTGAGGCACCTATTTTGTTACTTTATCTATACGATATCTACTTACATGACATTCTAGACATTCTATTTCAAATTCATGTTGATTATAATATGTAACATGGTCATCGGGGCATGCATGAATTGCTTCATAATGCATTCCAATCTCTTTCATGATGGAAGATAAATCTCGATATGTGCGAGGTAAAATATTTGATGCTGGTAACAAAAATTCAGCTATCAAGCTACAAAAAAATAAAAAAATATTTATTGTAATAAATAAATAATAGTAATGAAACATGCATCATCCATACGATGATCAATAATGACTTAATAATACAATTATTAGAGGAATACAGATAAACTTTATCATGATCCTATATATGTGATGGATTATTTTACATACCTTAACATCTATGTGATTGCAATGTTTGAACAACCATTCATAACCTTCAAGTTCATTATCAAAAATACAGTAGAGAGAATATTTGTTTTGGAGCCTTCATAAAGGGGTTCATATGCCTTTTCGAGAAGAGGTATATCATGAACATCATCAAAGTCATCATCATTTTCATTATCAAGGTCATCGTCATCATCCATTCTAACATTAAATGAATCATGGATCAATGTATTTGTACCATCATCTTCAATTACATTATTAGTATGATCATCTTTTTCAATATGATCATTCACTTGTTCTCCATTAAACATACACACTCCATGATCCTAATCCTGAACTTGTTCTGAAAGCACTTCATCTAGACGATATGATCTAGGGTGTTTTTCCTTTAATATAAATACATGGAAACATCAATAGATATACATTAATATATGAAAAATAAAAATAATACATACAATTACCAAAACAAAGAATATAATAAACTTTATAATGCTAAACCTACAAATGGACAATATTCGTTCCCCCCCTCAGTGTGTCCATGTTCCCTACAATGTTTTGTGGCTGTTGAGATCAATATTCTTCTCCTCTTAAATCCCCTGCATTAAGTACATGGAAAATAACATTTTCCATCACCCTTTCGTTTCGCTGCATCCCATAGTCTAGCAAGGAATTGCCAATTGTCTTCATTTGGATCCGGAATATTTCTATTTGACATTTTGTCACAAAATTCATGAATGAATAAAACCGGTTGTCTTAAAAAATCAAGTTCCATGCATCAACATTTTTTCAAATGGAGAGAAGTCGAAGAATAAAAAAATCCTGGCAAATTGTCTGTCGAAGAAAAAAAATTCCCACAACCACCCGTTGAAGAATAAAACAATTCCTGAAAACATCCGTCGAGGAACAAATAATTTTTGCAAATTGTCCATTGAGGAACAAATAATTTTGTAAATAATTCATTTCTTCTACAACAAACATGTCAAAATGTTTAAAAAACTATATATTTATAATGGCTCGGCGTCGGATATTCGACACCTTGAACATAGTTACCGTTGAAAATATGGGACCAAAAATTTCAAATATTTCAAACCGTACATTATTTAAAAGAAAAAAAATATACACATACCGTTGGATATCTGACACTATTGGGTCGAAAAATAGACACTCTCGGCTTGGATATTCGACACTCCCAGGACGACGTAGTGTTGAATAATCGACACTATACCGTCATATATTTTACACTCCAGGGTCAGATATTCGACACTCTGGTGAGTCGAATATCTGACGCCTTATGTGTCAGATATTCGACGGCGCTATTAAACTTTCCTGATCATCGTTCTTCTCAATGGTTGTTGTCTAACACATCTATATGAAATTTTGGATGATGTCATATTTCAGGTTCAAATCCTGTTGTGCCAGTTCAACATCTTGGCATCCCAACTACCAGTAAACCCCTCAAACTACCCGCTAGTTTGCAAATCAGCCAACTCTACTTTCTTCTATACCACCTGGAATTCAGGAATATGAAGAACTAATGAACATGATGAGACAATATGGAATACATCCAAATTAGAAAACCGTGTAGCCTCAACTTCACAGGTGAGTTCAGACTACACCTGACAAAGGAAAGAAGAATGTTGCAAACAAAAAGAAGACTTAAATCCAAAAGATTGTTAAAGTCAAATTGTAAAAATTAATCAGTCAATTGATTGTTATCTATCAATTAGAGTTTAATTGAATTCAATTATGCCAAAAGGCCTATATATTGTAATTGGAATTAACTAGCAGAGGATGTAAATTTAGATATAGAGTTGATATGTCTAGTTGTTTAGTCGATGAATTAGTCCTGTGTTGTAATATTTGTTTCTTGAGATTAAGATTACATAGTATGACAAAGAGGTTTTCCTATGTTTTTTCCATTGCTATATTGTTTCCATATCCATTGGTCATTTCATGAGATAATAAATAAAGTTGATGTAGCATATTTGGTTTCATTTAAATATCGATGATGATTTCTTGTTGTTGATGTTGGAACTAATGACAAATATTTCAAATGTATGTTTTCCTCTGGCATAGTTTTGAAGCTTTATGATGATATAAAAAAGTGTGAATTTTTATGCCAATATTGTGTTTGTAAATATCTTGTTTCCTAAATATCTATAGATAAGCTCATGTCTTCTCTTTCATTTTGTAAAGAGCGATTGGATTCTTCATTTTAAATCTTAGTAAGTTTGTTCTTTTCTCGATTCAATAAATGCATCATGTAGGTGCTTATTGAATTTAGTTCAGATTCCATTTGTTAAATTCACCATACATTTTCCTTGATTTGTTCTACTATACTCTGTAATAATTTTGTGCAAATAATTTTACATCTACAAAATTATTCATATTCGATTTTGTATATCATAGAACATAGAAAATTATTCATATTGAATTTACCTCAAGGTTTATCTCTAATATCTATAAAGTTTGAGCTTCTATCATACCTGGGAATATTCTATTTTGAACCTAGAGTGCCTCTGGGACTAACACATCCTATCTAGAGTGGTGAGTGGAGTAGGATATGGTGGAGTGGCTGGTAGGATGAATAAATGGATCAGAGATGTTGGTGGGTCAATTAGGTGTGGAGGAGTAACTAGTGGTCGATCATGCTCATGGTGAAGAAAGGGAAGAGGAGGTGGAGCATGAGATGAAAACTCTCCCACATCATGGTTACGAGGAGGAGGTGGAGCATGAGATGATGACTTTCCCACGTCATGGTTAGTACGAGGAGGAGGTGGTGGAAAATGATGAGGATCATGATGTTATATTTTCTTAAGATCTTATTAGATTATATAGGACTTTATCTAAAAGAATAACAAGTACAACAAAATGAATAAACTATAAAGGATACACAAGACACAAATATATTCATCGGGGAAACCATAAAGGAGAAAACCCGCAAACTTCTTCACAATAGTAAGATGATCAAAATCAGTAATAAGAAATGTTTAGCAGCTATGTTTCTCTCCTCCTATGACTGTATATCTCTCTTGAACACCTTAGAGAGTATGTTAGATGTGTATAAATGAGGGAGAGAACCTCCCTATTTATACCCTTTCAAGTCACTGAAAAAATATAATACTCGATCCTAAATTTCATCTCACATGGGGCCCACTTCTCCTAGAGAGACCACAATTACATATTACATGTTGTTACACTAGGGACAATTTCCCTTACTTACAATAGAGGTTGTACCTCAAGATCTAGGCACAATTTAGACATCCTATAAAGGGGTAACACATATCCCAAATGGGGGTACAACAACATACAATGATAATATACATCATAATATATTCCTAAGTTACAAATACATCAACACTCCCTCTTAACTAGGAAGGTATTCTTTCTCTGCATAGTCATTAACACATCTGGTCAGGTTGTCATCGCATCATCATCATCACAGAGTCATAGAGTCTTAATCATAGCTGATCCCATCATCTTCTTATAATTTTATCATCATCCCATACTATCTGTCATTAGAATTTTCTACAGTGCCACCCCTTTTCCATGCTGCACGTAGGCCTAGCCTCCATGTAGGTATTTATTGATAGAGCCAACCCTTTTTCATGTTGGATGTAAGTATGCAGTGCCATCCCTTTTTCATGCTAGATGTAGGTCTCTATCTATAGAGTCAGCCATTTTTCATGCTGGATGTAGGTCTCTATATACAGATCCAACCCTTTTTCATGTTGGATGTAGGCCTATAGTTCCAACCATTTTTCATGTTGTATGTAGGTAAGATCTACAGAGCCAACCATTTTTCATGATGGATTTAGGTCTACTGTGCTAGCTGTTTTTCATGCTGGATGTAGGCCTAACCCTCTGCTAGGTCTTTATCATCTATAATAGCAAGATATCAAGTAGGTACATCTTGGGAGTTATTATATGTCTCTTTCAAAACCTTCAAGATCTCCCAGGACTGATTATATGCCACTACAAAACTTGAAGGAGCATCTCAGGACTGATTACATGCCTTGCAACACCTGTGTATCCTACTATTACCTCATCATCTTCAAATAATCTCGTTGTCACATGGAGCACAACCCAAATAAACATAACACGACACTTAGATCTACGACCATGGCAGGCCTAGCGTGCCACCATGTCGGAAAGGCATATGTGTATCTGCGTCTTCTGGACTCATCACTTCCTCTTGGAAGGAGACTCGATCTGAAGAACACCAATATTCTCTCTGGAGTATTCAAACTTTTCTCTAGATATTTCTAGCATAGAATCACATCAATACTGATTACAACCAAGGATAACCTGCAAGCTTCTCCAGGACTGATTACATCCAAGGACAACCTACAGGAGTGATTACGTCTGAGAAACCTCCGAGATTCACCAGTATTTTATGCTCAGAAAACCTATATCATTGGCTATTCTAGAATTCATCACTCCCTCTTTCGAGCGATATTGAACTGGATCACATACTGGAGATTCACTGCTCCTCTCTCAGCTATACTTAGATCCATGCAGGACTGCATCCTACCAAACCAGTATCCCATACTTGATCTCATGTTGAAGAATAAACCCAAGATGCTCTTCTTCTCAGTGGCACTACCAACCTGAATCAACATAACTATGCAGGTTATTCTTCTTATTCATATCATACTTGATCCTATAAACAACTGTACCCTTCAGGTACCTCACTATATGCTTTTCAACTAGGTGAGCATGTCTTGGATCCATCAGGAACTACCTCAGGTCATTCACAGCAAAGAATGTGTATGGCCTTGTATTCATTAGGTGCATCAATCAACAAATCATCTGATGATACATCATGGCATCATCCATCTCTGATGAAGCATCAATCAATAACTTCAAGCTCAATGCCATAGGTGTTTACATGGCCTTGAATTCCATCATCCCGAACCTCTTCAGGATCTCCACTACATACTTCCCTTGTCCAAGGGAGATTCCATCTTCATTCTACCACACCTCCATTCCTAGAAAGTAGTGCATCATACCTAAGTCCTTTATCTCGAACTCGACAGCAAATATCCTTCTTGCATATTTAATGAGTTCCTCTTTTCCTGTCAGGAACAGGTCATTGACATATAACAGGAGCGTCATTAGTCTATCGCCTTCAACCTTGAAGAAAATGTTGGAATCTTCTTTACTCTCAGTAAATCCTAGATCCATTAGTAATATTCTCATCCTGTCATACCATGTCCAACCTTAGGATCTTCTGTAGTCACACCCTTTGAAGTAGAGCATCATTCTCCCTCTACCTTTCATACTCTATGTATTGAAACATTCTATAGTGGAGTGACAAGTAGCTTCCTATGCTACTAATATTCTATGTATTCATCTAGGGTCATTGGATACCAAGATCCTCTATCTTGAACATTTTGAAAAGTTATTTTCACACCCATCTATGAGATTGTCATCCTCTATAGGCTTTCATCTTCAATCTTGTAACAAAGGTTAAGATCTTCATCACTCTAGGTGATATTCAAGGTCCTCATGTATGTGTTATCCCATGGGCTCCTTCTGAGCTTGTACAAGGCCTTATTTAATTTGCACACATGAGTCTTCCTGTCATGTGTATCAACTCCCAGTTGCTTCAAATCTGTC
The DNA here is from genome assembly GCA_001517045.1 of Pseudotsuga menziesii. NCBI lineage: Eukaryota > Viridiplantae > Streptophyta > Pinopsida > Pinales > Pinaceae > Pseudotsuga > Pseudotsuga menziesii. The sequence goes on from LPNX010453858.1 coordinate 436,265, forward strand.
TTTGTAGTATATTCCTTCTTTTTGTGAGAAGCCTCGTGCTATGAATATTTCTTTGTATCCCACAATGTTTCCATCTACTGCATGCTGGATCTTGTAGATCTATTTAGAAGAAACTATACGCTTCCATTCAAGTCTCCATACTGCATCCTACACATCATTTTTCTTGGACTGGTTCTCTCCTTCCCTTTCTTATTGGCTACTTCTTCATAGATGGAAGGCTCTACATCAATGATGTCACTCAATAGTGTCACATAACTGGAGTGTGTCTGAGGCCTCTTCGTTTCTTTTAAATTATCATCATACTATTCTTCATATTGGATTATTTATCATTCCCAAGGTGTTCTTCATCTCTCAAGGTGGATCTACCATTCTCTTTCTATTCTTTTGAATCTCTCTCTTTCTCCATGGTATCTTTGAATCGGGAAGCTTCAGGTTCCTCTTATGAACTATCATTACTTGTTATTTGGCATGATCTACAAGTCAAGTTCATTCGCATGATTAGAAACATATCATAATTTCCAAAACATATTACTAGTGACAAATATGTGTCACATAGCCATGCGACTATTTTAGCCAATGCTACAACATTCATCCATATCATGTATACATACAATAAATTCTAGATGCATTCCATCCGAATTTTATTAAGAGTGTGTATTACTCCTAATATTCCAACAAAGAGGTTTCAATCTAGATAATAAGTAATGGAATGTAGTACAACAACAATGACTTCTTACCCACCATGTGCAATTCAGTAGTATAAATGTAAATACTCAAACATGCATAACCAAAAAATATAATGAAATGACAATTGAATACTCATATTTATTTCTTTCATGGGTAGCCTTGTTCTTGAGCCTTCAACTTCATAATCTTCTCCGTTCATAACAACACCATTTATTATCCAAATGCTAAGATGGATAAGAGGTTCTTCAAGAATTGAGTCTTCCATATTCCTCATCGCTTGAGGGATATTATTTGAATCACGAGAGCTTGATCTTCAATTGCTTCTATTTTCTTATTATGAGTCGAGCTTCTTCTTGTGTTCACTCTTCCTAGATTCTACTAAAGGTAATCACTTTCTTCTGGAACACATTCCTCGAATGAATGAATCCCATGATCTTGGGAGGCCATTCAAGGTGGTTATAACAATATCTTATTCTTCTTCGATTGCTTCATCATAGAATCAAACACTTCCTTTTGGTTTCTTCAAGGATGACACATGAGGTATGAGATTTTCTTTAGTGTAATATGCAATGATTCTCTTGGCTCTATCCTTAGCCTCATCTCCCTCTAGCTCCTAGAACTTTCTTACTGAAATATTGATCCAAGTCAATTTATTCAAGGATCACACTCGTCCTATACTTCCATACTCGAAATTTGTTAGCTTCACCAATCTTGTCATCAATATGGTGTGATTAGTCATTTTGAAATGAGAACCTCAAATTTAAATAGAAAAAATTTAGATCTTACCAATTTGAGGTGTTCATCCTGGTTCTGGACCTGGATGATGTAGGGTTTGTCAGAGAAACCCTAAATTTAAAAACTTGGAATTCCAAGCTTTTGATTAGATAGAAATATGGGACTCTTCAAGGATATCTATCCAATATACTCATTTTATGAAAAAAGTGGAGGGAAGCTCCCGAAACAGGAAGCCCTGGTTTTCCAATTTCTTCTGTAGAAATGACTGATATTGCTTATGCTACATCTCTGAAGGTTCAGATACTTAAGTTCTGAAATTTCTCATTGTGATATACTGATATGGATTCATTTTCACCCCATAGGTTAAATAAGAAACAAATTCTCCAAGTGGGAACTATGCTACATTTCCCAAGGTGACTGTTTTGGGGACTATTCAACATATCAAACTTGTACGGACTTCCACGTTTCACTATTTCACATTTTGTGTCTGAAAAACGTACCAAAGAAACTAAACTATGTTCACTACTTGAAACATTTCATGAAATTTTGTTTGTACCTTCCTAGCCCGAGATATAGAAAATCTCCCTAGGTCACCTATTTATGACTGTATTTTGGAGGGGGCTAGAACCCTGATTTGGAGGAACCATATCGTCTGAAGTATAGTGAATCTGAGGATGAAATGTTTACAAGTGTAGAAAACAAATTTCTATTTGTCCTATAAACATTTCAGCTTCTGATTGTTCTCCAATATAGAGTTATAGTGAAAGTTCCAGGATTACTAAATTCTGTCTTCTAGGGTTTTCACGCATGAAACCCTAATTTCCATTAGCTCCCATTGCAGCTGTATTTTGACTATACAATGAAACTTCTCTTATTTAGAAACTAACACCACCAATAGATGTTCCATAGTGAGGTGAGTTACCCTAGCACTCATTGCATGATGATCTATGGAGAGAACACCTTCAACTAGGAAGCCCTAGTTCACGTAGCTGCACAATGCCTTCTTTCAAAGAGGCTCTCATTCCATGTTAGATTTTCTTAATATATGATTAGATTATCTAGGATATTTATCTGAAATAATAACAAGTACATCAAAATGCATAAAATGTAAAAGATGCACAAGACACATATTTTCATTGGGGAAACCATAAAGACAAAAACCCCGCAAACTTCTTTAGAATAGTAAGATGATTAAAAGTGGTAATAAGAAATGTGCATCAGCTATCTTTCTCTCCTCCTATGACTGTCTCTCTCTCTCTCAAATTCCTTAGAGAGTATGTTAGATGTGTATAAATTAGGGAGAAACCCTCTCTATTTACACCCTTTCAAGTCATTAACGAAATATAAGACTCAAGCCTACATGTCATCTCACATGGGGCCCAGTTCTCCTAGAGAGACCACAATTACATATTACATGATGTTACACTGGGGACTATTTCCTCACTTAAAATGGAGTTTGTACCTCAAGATCTAGACACAATTTAGAGTCTAGACATCCCTTAAAGGGGTAACACACATCCCCAATGGGGTTACAACAACATACAATGATAATATTTATCAGAATATCTTTCGAAGTTACAAATACATAAACACATCATCCTCATCAAATGATATTCAATAATCCTCCTTCATTCAAGAAACTAAAATCATGGATGTGGTAAATTTATACTACATCAACAATATCATATCATGAGGGATCATACTCCATAAATATGCAATATTATAGTCTCACATGATATCTGAGGTTCCTATAGGATGGAATCCTCTTTGACCCAATAATGGAGATAACATGTCCACTACATCTTGTGAAAGCCTCTCATCTAACCTATGTCGTAGGTCATGTCTAGGTAATGTAGGAACCTCAAAATCCTGCATATCCTTGTTAGGATCAACAAGAGGAGGCACATCCCAATTCAATGTGCCAATACCTTCAAAATATATAGTATATAAATAATATAATTAAAATGTTAGAAGATTTTTCATTTGCATTAAATAAGACAATAAAATGAAACTAAATTAATTTAATCATAATGGTGATATTACCTGTCTCATATGGTAACTCAACCCGAGTGAAGAATATGTTGGACATTCTCTCCAATCCAATCCCATGTATATAAATTGAAGAAGTTCCAACGCATGGTCCTCCTTATTGGATAAAATTTGCAACACCTATAGTGTGATCTTAGCTGGAAAATCATATTGTCTCTTATTGGGAATTATCTATCCCCACATGTGCATACACACCTCGATCATCAACCTAGGGGGAGGTGGTCAAATCATGGCCTTGTGTTTAAAATCATCTCAAAAAATAAACAAAAAATATCTGAACCAAAAGGGCCAATTTACCATCCCATCAAACACTACATGGAATCGATCTAGAGAAAAATGAAACTACCGTAAAAAAATTGCAGAAAACCTAATTGCATCTAGGTGTCCTTGCATACTAAAGAGTATAAATAATATAAAAGAGGGAAACTAATGAATTTACCACCACTTGTGAGGTGAACAATTTTCATTACCAACAATGAGAGACACTTAATATCCTCTACACCAAAAGATGCAATCCATAGCTATCCATCATGCACATGAAAATTAGAAGGATTGAGGATGTGTCACTGATATACCTCTCAGAGTAAGAAAGTCAAATATCTCCTACAAAACCTTCCAGGACATCACAAAACTTGGAAGAATTATTCCCTCTCATAGATATCCTAGTAATAAGATAAACATTATTCTCGATGGGCCATAATCGCTAACCATGACCAGTGCAAAATACATGTCTTCATTGGTATCAATGATGAATCAATTCATTAGAGGAAATTTGGGGTCTAAAATGGGCCTTATAAGAAAACGTGCCAACAATAAATTTTGTGAGTTGGAATTCAAGAACCAATAGAATTTCAATAAAATGAGTCAACCATAATGGTTGAATTGACATCTTTGTCATAAAAGAAAACTACTTTTTTTGTTTGTATTTTTTACATATCTCCCTGTGTTTTTACTCAAATTTCAAGCAGGAGAGCTCATTGGATGCGGACTTTAATTTCGCATCCAACGAGTACCCACCCTGCATACTTTTGGCAGCCCCCACTTCCCAAAAAACAAGAAATACCTGAAAACAATGTGATGATGATGTCATCATCGTGTTATAGGTATTTATTGTTTTTAAGGTAGAGGGGTCAATCAAAAGTATGCACTGTGGGTACTCGTTGGATGCAAAATTAAATTTCACATCCAATGAGCTTTCCCTCTCAGAATTTGAGTAAACACAGAGGGAGATATGTCGAAAATACAAACACAAAAACTAGTTTTTTTCATTCTTCCTCCAAAATTAATAACTATTATTTTATTATTTTCCTTAGGAGGCCCATTTTAGACCTCAAATTTCCTCTAATGGTTCCAACAAAGTACACTTCACCTTAAGGGATTTATCCTCCTAATAGAAATTCAATATTCCTATAACCATCAAGAGGTTTCATGTATGATCATTTATTGGGTGAGGGTAAGAATCCCTCTCCCGATCCCTTGGTCGATTTTATGTCATTCATAGTTTGGTACTTATCAACTATAGGCGTTCAAACTTTTGTCACCATTATTCTAGGTCCTTGTAGGTGTTTTAATTGTTTTCTTTTGGAGTCCTTTTTACTTATTTTTGGAAATTGATATGTTGCATCAAACCCTATTGTCTAGTTTCTCACTCTTATTCTCTTGGGAAAACTTCTGATCCCTTGACTATAATCCTGGACTCTTTTTGCTTGCTGCAAATTTGCATTGATATTTGATTTTTATTACTTGAATTTTGAGTTTCCAAAAAGTGGTTTTCCTTTACATTTTTGGGTTCTCGTTTGAACATGTGATGAAGGAATTCATGCATTTCAACTATTTGATTCCTTATTCAATTTTTGAATTCAAGTTTTTTTCTTCATATTTTTTCTTCAGAATCGTTTGCATCATCATTCAATTCTTTCATTTTGTTTGAAAATAAGGAAGAAAAAAAGAGTTGCATTTGAAAAAACAAACAAAAGAAAATCTTGCATTCTAGTTTTGAGGTGGAGTATTTTTAAACTTTCATTTTAGAAGGAACTAAATTGCATTGGGAATATGCATTTGGGAAAGAAAAATACACTTTTATTTACCACAGAAAGCATTGATAGAAAATTAAAACTTTGCATTTCATTTTTGTCAATGGTTTAGAGTCATGTCAAAACACTGTCCAATCCACTTTCTCTTACCTATTGAGTTAAAAAACCATAAAAGGAAAAAGGAAGATAATCTAAAATCAATTCGACTATATCTTCTCTTTTATAGAAAACTAACAAGTCTAGGATATTAGAGCCTTGATAGTAGGATGGAGAGTTAACTCTTCAAGGATATAGAAATGATACCATAGAATACTAGAGAGTGAAAAATACAATAGTAGCAATCAGTGTTAGTCAATAAAACTCCTCTTACATAGGATTCAAACGCAAGGTCAAGCAAAGCAAGCGCTTGGGATTTCCCCTCTTCCATTGGCCTAGTGGGACTATCAAAATATTGGTGCTTTGAAAAGTGGTACATCCTTGGGTGACACCACTTCTTATTATTTTTGTGTCATATATCTACATCTGACATTCCCATACCCATTTGGTAGTCGTGGTTGTCGTTTGTACCCCCCTACCATTCGATGTGAAGTGGTAAACATAATAACCTATCCTAGGATTCCACACAGGAGAATATGAGTGGTATTCCTTCTACAAAGAAGGTACATTATGGTACCTTCAATAGATGTTCAATCTATGCTTCAACAATTCGAGAGGGTATTTTCCTATGGGCTCTTACTTGCACCTTGTGGGGTTGTTGAATGATGATTATCATAATAGTTTCTTGCTTCTTCATCGATGGCCTCATCTCCCATCTCTAGAATATACTTTCTTCCTTTCTCCGTGTCATAAGGGAGTTTTTTTATTTCTCTTATCTTTTAGATACTTTGGTATTCTATGATTTTTGACATTTAGTAAACCCTAGCTTGAGTCTTTTTCTTTGATGATAGTTTATGAGGATACCAACTAAGGGAGCCCTTTGCACATGGAACCTTATGATTTTCCATTTTTGGGGAATGTTCGTATTCTCTACATTGCCACATTGAGTCTTCCCGGATTCACAACTGGGTTATTAGTATGGTTTGTTTCCACTCTGGTGGTCCCAAGTGTCCCTACTAGTTCCTAAGATATATCTCCACCTCAAGAAAACCAACCTCCTATTAACCCTTTTTATTTCTTCGTCCATCACATTTTCTTCCTTTTCTTCTTCCTCACCTGGTGAAACCATTTATGCTAGTAACTAGGAGGCTATGAAGAAGAATAAAAGGAAGAACAATAAAAATAAAAATAAGCAAGCGGCCATTCAACCATTCACCGTTGTGAGTGTTGAGAATGTTGAGAATCCTAGAAACATACGTCCCAAGTATTTGTATAGTTGACCTCTTTTTTAATCATATCCATGGTATTCCCAAGGTCTTAAAAGAGTGGTCCAAGGGTTCTAAACAACCCATATACTAGCCACTTTAAGCCATCTAGTGAAAACCCATCAACCAATGATAATAAGTTTCAGGAAAAAGGCTAAAGTCAGGTTTCCTTATTGGGTATACAAGGTAATTCATATCACTCACCTTTGCCCTCGTATCAACGAAGATTCACAATTGTTGGAAGACATTTTCATTTCCCAGAAACAACCCACAACTGCTTCCCATGATTTCTCTTAAAATAAACAATTGGTTGATGAAGTGTTCAATCAAATTCAATGTACGATTGATCCCACCATTCCCTTAGAGAGTGAAGTGGATACCACTCATTTTTTTCTTGTCAGTTTATATCCCTCTGGTCACCAAGGCCCTTTTCCCATTTTGAAAACACCCTCTCGAAGTACTGAGGTCATTTCCTTTTATTTGAATAAGCTCGTAGATTCTCAAATTCCTTATTGCATTCCTTCCAAATCATTGTGCGAGCTTGTGATGTAATCATACATTGCACTATTGTAGATGAAGGTCATTTTGTTAGTATTTTATCCTAAACCACTTGGAAATATATGGATTCCCTCAACCTATGTTATTTATCCATGATTTATTTGTTTTTAACATTAGGGATACTTAAAAAACATTACATCATCTTAAGAGGGAAAATTTTATGTACCAATGTTATTCTAGTTCAAGGATTTTTATATTTTAATTTGATCCTTCAGCAGGACTACATCTATGCTATGAAGGTTGTCATTTCCACACTCTTTTAAGTGGTGTATTTATATCATAATGGAATAATTGTAACCATTGACCAACTCTCAAGTGTTAGTACTGACCTAGCTTTCCTGAAATTTCATTATATGAAAATGGTATCCCTCTCTCCACAAGTTAATTATGTAAAATCATGTCCCATGCCTTCACCTTCTACTGAGAAGGACCCTGTGAAAATATTATTGACTTAAGTAGACTTAGATTTGATAGTTGACATGGTGAACCCTTCAATGGGGGAATTGGATCCTAATATCCCAACTGATACCCCTATTTTGTCTATTGGCATGCATTCTTTCTAGTAACCATGCAATATTCAATCCGATGAAGACCTCTTGGAATCCATGGCTAGTAACCATGACCATAGTTCGCTTTCATTTTCAAGGTAATTAAAAATGTATCAAATAACTATGAGCACAATTCATTTTCTATTTCACGATTGTTGAAAAATGGAATACATCCTCCTCCAATTGAGTTGAGTATTCCATTAGATATTGTACCTGAACCTTCATTTCATCCACCTATGTCACTTGATTGTCTTTGTTTTTCCCTCTCTGGCGAACTTGTTCATATTAGTATCAAAGAGTCTAATTAGGCGTAGAAGAACAATTGACATATGAAACAAAGATTGGGGGTATGTCTCTAACATCTATATGTCATGTTTTGAAAAAGATTGGCCAATGGGTATCACATAAAGTACAATCCTCTTGATATCAAATTAGGAAGAAACCCACAAATATGTATCATTCCAAGCACAATTTATTTTTGGTTCCAAGCTCGTTAGGAAATAACCACTACGAGTATAGTTTTATTATTTGTTTCAAGGTATTTAAGAATTATAGAAAACAATGTTAGGATTAATTAATCCTCCTTTGTCCAATATAGTCTATTTGGTCATATTTCCTAACTTATGGGGACAATATTAGTGTACTAGAGTGTGGGGAGCACATATAGAGGTTATCTTCCACTTACATCTTCTTGTATGGGTTAATGTACCTCTCAAACTAATCCCTACATTATAGGATCCCACTCTAACTACCACCAACAACCTCCATCAATTGGTCATGGTTGGTAAGTTGTTATGTTGATTCAACCTCCAGTTACAATCAATTAAATCACTTTCAGTTAGCCTAGAACCAGTTTTGCATGCATGAAGGGAAAGTGGCACCTTTTTCCCACCTACATCATGAGTTAACTAATTGTAGACTGATTTATTCATCCAGAGTAATACTAGTGAGTTCCAGTAGTGATTTAGACACACTGAGTTAGCTAATTAGTCATGTTTAGTTGGTAGATTCAAATCCTACCACGTGATTCAAATTTTAATTCTTGTAACACCATTGTATTACTGATTAATTAATGAATATTAATGTTTTAATTAACTAATCATATCTTTTCCTCTTTATCACAAATTTGTGGCATGAACTGTTCAATGAACATTTTCTTTGATTATTCCATTGCATAATTTCCCTTCTCAATTGATCTCATTTTCTTGTAGACCAATGGTTCACAAATTTAACATGGTATCAAAGCCTTGTTCAAGATAACATAAAGTCTTTTTTAATCTCCATTGTACACCAAAAGCATCTGAGTTTCCACATAAATACTAGAATCATAACATTTCTCTCTCTAGATTCTGTCCAGAGAAGTCTATCCAAGTGTGACAAACTCTAACAAATTGTACATGTTGAGTTTGAAAGTCTTGAAATGACATAATTGTGAATTGAATTGGTTTTACAATGTTATTTGCAGGTACCTACATAAATTCTTGAGGAATTAACTGATCAACATACAGAAAGATGAATTCTTCATCTCCCATACCCCAACTCCTTACACCCTTGAACTACATTGATTGGAGAGAAGATATGTAGCTAGCCTTACGAAATATTGGTTTGTTTAGGATGAAGCTGCTTCGAATCTATTCAACGATTCTTTACAAAATACAAGTCACTAGTACTACAATGCAAACAATGTGGATTATAGAGGAAAGATGAGCAACTTGTACGATCAATGCTAAGCAATATTGGCTCATAGCACTCAGTCTTTGTCTCTACATTCCATTTTGAAAGAGATTCCATCCCTAATTGGAAGATGCTTCTCTAGATGTTTTTGTTAAGTCCTTAATACAAGAGAAAGATAAATTGGTTCAAATGGGAGTGATTCACACCTTCAAGAGTCAAGCACTCTTAGTGGCATACTCAAAAAATGTGCAAGCAAGAGAGAAGCACAAAGGGAAGGAGACCAAAAACACTGATTTGAATCCAAAGGAGAATCAACAATCTTCTGGTGGAGCCTCAAGTTCCAAGAAAAATAACAAATTCAAGAAGACTAGATGTCCCTACTGTATTAGAGGATTTCATCCAGATAGCCAATCCATGAATAATACCATCGACTAGTTCACAAAACTCCTTGAAAATAATAATATTTCCCTTCCACAAGGTGAAAATATGTTTGAAGTTGGAGAGAAGACTGAAGAAAATGAGAGGTTCCATTCTTTGAAAGAAGGCTTCACTCAGTTGAAGGGCTATTTGATATATTCTAGATAACCCAACCACATGGTTGCCTCTAGGGAATCCTTCACCACTCTGAATACCACAGGAGTACCTATCATTCATATGGGAGATAAATTGCAAATTCCAGCAGCAGGTAGTGGTTCTATCAAAATCCAACATGGAGAGTTCAAGAATGTACTCTATGTGCCTTGTGTTGTAGAAAATTTGTTATCTCTTTATCAGATGACACATACTAGCTCACCAAAGCAAGTTGTATTTGGTCCCAACTAAGTGAAGATCTCAGATATCTCATATGGGAATATTATAGCGAAGGGTGTTGCAAACCATGCCTTCAAGGCATATGAATTCTCACACTTTATGCCATACACAGATCTGGTACAATATCAGTAGCCATTCGAAAGGGAAGGTAAAAGCTCTCTTTCATCTCCATCTGTAGATAATGATATGTTGTGTAATATTTAAGTTTCAAAATATGAGGAACAATATCAACATGATCTTGATATTGAGATTGTACCTCAAGATGATCTAGATCTAGATCCAACTCCTATTCCAAATGAGAATCCTAAATGGGATGAAAATATCATTGAAGTAGTTGAGAATGATGTTGGGGATCCAGATGATAGAATAAAAATGAGGTCCCAATATCAGAATGAATATGTTACGCTCTCTCACACAACTTTGCTACCTATAGAGTGGTGCAAAAAAAATCCACAGAGATGCTACTAAAAGAACAAAATGGATCATTCCACTCCTCCTCCAGAAAGAAGATACAAAAGAAGCATTCAACAGATCAGAAGAATATCGAAAGGTTCATATGCGCAGTCCCAAGATGTTGATGCACATAAGAACCATGATTATGTATGGATGCTTCACAGAGTTGTAAATTGCAACAATTTTTTCACAGGTTTTTTCTCAAAGAGAAAAATTTCATCTTAAAGTAGTATAGCTTGTTTCCTGATTCCTACTTATTTTGAGGGGGTGGGTTTCCCATGAGAATTTCCCCATTTTCCTTATTTTATTAAGCATTTTATTTTATCTCATTTGCATTATATGGGTGACCTTTGGCCTAGTTGACTGGGCCCAAGTTCTTGAAAGTTAGGATTAAGGGGGGTGTTAGGATTAATTAATCCTCCTTTGTCCAATATAGTCTATTTGGTCATATTTCCTAACTTAGAGAGACATTATTATTGTAATCGAGTGTGGGGTACACATATACAGGTTATCTCCCACTTACTACATGTGCATTCCTGAGTTAATGTGCCTCTATGACTAATTCCTACATTATAGGAGCCCACTCTAAGTGCCACCAATGGCCTCCATTAGTTGGTGATGGTTGGTGTTATAACTAGATCTTGTTCTTAGTTTATCTGTTCTTTTTGTCCTAATTTTTAACTATTGGTTTAAAATGATTTTACATTTTATGTTGATTTTAAGAATGTTTGACAATCAATAATTTTGGTTGGATTTAATGCTTTTAATGGTTGAATTATTTCATTATTTTAGTTTTAATGTTTGTCTTTTGGGATTATTAGTTAATATGTACATATTCAAGATTTCAAAAACTTATAATAAAAGTTTATTCGAAGTTTTGATTTATAATCTAACTCTTATTTTTTAGTCCTTTGTCAAATATTTTCATGAGGAGATTCCTGTAGCAGCTCTGATTTTCCTGTTTTGTCATTGTCATTGGGAGCAGATTATGAGGAGATGGAAACGAATTCCGGAAAACCAAAAGATATTATTTTCCACAATAGAATCATTCACAAAAACCTCTCTAAGTTTTGCAACAGTTGTTATCGTTTGAGAGATTCAAATTCATCTTTATGGCCTATTTTCAGGGTTTGAATTATTTAATAATTTCTTGTTTTAGTCACAAATTTGCAGCACGTATTCCAATCAATTGAAACGGAATTTTGAAAAAAAAAGAGTTTTATTTGTTCATAACATACTCATTTAAAAAAGCCTCTCTCCATTTTTGCAAAGGTGTCCTGGATCGAGAGATATGAAGGCGTCTTTGAGACCCAAATTTTCAGAAATTCACCAAATTTACCCAAATCCGATTTCTTATTTTTGGGTTAATTGCCTTTAAATATTTTGAGTTATCATGTAACTAATTGATGTAACTGTTTCAAATTTCAACCTAGAAGGTATTTATGGAACTAATTTACTTTATGATAAAAGGAAGACAAACATACAGTTTTTTTGGGGGGGGGGATTTTTCACTCAAGGAGAGGATTTTGGAGCTTTGACTTCTCAAGCTAGCACTTATAACTCTGATGTAAGTGGATGACTGTTATTGATTATATATAAACTGATAAGACCTTTTACCTGTCATGCTTTCTCATTTCTGATCTGGTTGATTGCTCAGTCTACAATTTTATTTCATGTTTAAAGGTTTATTCATGTAAATGCTTATTGCCTGTGGATGAAGTTAGTGTTTCATGTGTAATGTTTATGGTTTATTGGAATGTGTTTGATCCCTTGTTTATCCAACTTGCATGATTCAATTCTGTATTAGGTTGTTGTTGTTTATTTCCTTCTTGATTGATGAAGTTTTCAACCAAAACTAAAAACCTATTTTACTTAATTTTATTTTATAAGATTGTGTTGGCTTGTTCTTTAGTAGTCTGAGAACAATTGATGGCACTAACATATTTGGCGCCATTGCGGGGATGAAGCTGAAGTATATCTTCCCTAGGATATCATTATTCATCTGGTTTTGAGAGGTGAACAAAGTCAGTAAATCTTTTAGACTACAATTTTTCACGAGCGACTCCACGATTAAAGATTCCACTGCAAGGAGAATTTTGTTTACAAAAAATGAAGAATCCAAATGGAAAGACTGGGTATCAACTTGTTGCTTTCCTCCATGAGGTTTTGTTCTTATTCATCAATTCTTTCCTATCTTTCCCATTGCATGTCAAAAGAATTATTTTTTGTTTTGTCTATTCCGATGATCATAAACCTTCAGGTAAATATCCCTTTTTGGAAGAAGAAAGTCTGCATTCTTCTTGTTTTATTGATGTTGATCCTGTTACTTTATTTGAAATACATGTGCAAAATTATATACATATACCCATATCTCTTGAACCTGATTATTCTGGTCATCTTGTAGAGAATAAAGATGATCTATTACCTTCTACCATCACTGCTGAAACTTGCGAACAACTTGTTGAACCTCATTTTCAACTCATATTTTCAGTCTAGACTGAGACAGAAGATGTTTAAGCCTCTTAGGCTGCCATCTCTCTTACATCCTTACCCTTCCTACTTTGTTGAATATCTTCCCCACTTTACTGGAAAAGACCATATTACAGCAGAAAAGCATTTAGAATCTTTTCATAATTTCATTGATAATTTTGAAATCATGCATGAGGATGTTGTCATGAGGTTATTTTCGAAATCCTTTGTTGGAGATGCTGGGTTTTGGTTTCAAAATTTAAAAGATGATTCAATTGGATCGTGGGAAGAGTTACATGATGTCTTTTTGAAGTATTGGGGTAAGAATAAATCTTATGATCAATTTATTTCTGAGTTTTATAGTTTGAAAAGAGAGAATGATGAGCCAATTACTAAATTTAATTGGAGGATTCAAAGTTTTTATATGAGTAGCCTCCGTAGATCAGACCTTTGGAAAAACTTGCTAACATATATTATGTTATGGCTCAACATTCAGATCTTGTCCTTTTCCTGTTAGATAGGAAATCATCATCTTTAAGACAATTGTTTGAGGATGCAAAAGGAGTGGAGGAAAAAATACGAGCTTGTAAAATGCTTCAAGATCAGGCTCATGTTGAAGATATACAAGCTTATGAACTGGAATAAGAACATAGGCATCATTCAGATTTAAGATAGTTTTCTTCATCATTTTCAGATTTTCATATGAACAAGGATTTAAATGATGCTTGTGTTGATTCTTCATATCAGTTTGCTGAATTTTTCAATGATAATATACTTGCAGTGCATTATAGTAGACATTTCTTAGTTCCTGCTATGAGATTATCATGTTATGAAGAAGAAGTTGCTGCTCTTCAACCTCTTAATATTGATATAAGAAATAAGTTTCCATTATTGACTTATGGTCACTTTCAGAATTTTATTTGTTCAAGTTTTGATCAAGGGTTTTATTTAAAGGTCAAGAAGCAGTTTGAAAAGCCCTTGGTTTCCATTCTTGATCCAAAGTTTAAAAAGAACAACAATGGAGAGGAAGATAATGCTTCACTTTATGATGAATATAATGAAGACATTGAAGTTTTAAATCGAAAATTTCATGATCCCATGGCTTCTTGGATGGAGTTGTATTTTTCAAAGGTTTCTAATGCTCCAGCTTTTGGCATACTTCCTATTTCCAGTCATAAGTATCAGCTACCTACAGACACTTTATTGCATTTATCACATCTTTTGTGGGTTTTCTCAAACAGTAGCATGCATGGAATTATGATTCAATCAAATGGTTTCTTGGCTTCTTTGGAAGTATGATTACACTTGATTGGGTTGTTTCCTCCTATTAGAAGTAGGAGTAAATAGCAGAATAAGATCGCTATACGAGCATGTAGATTCTTTTCAGTATGTTGGTTTGTAGTAGTATTTTGTCATTTCAGAGGTATACGTTCAAAGTTTCAGAAATTTGCAGGGATTTGGTAAATGACTCCATCACCCAATGAATAAAGAACAAGGTCTACAGGTTCTTGAAGCCGCACAAGGAGGAATTCATCCCACAACAAGAGCCAGATGTTATAACTAGATCTTGTTCTTAGTTTATCTGTTCTTTTTGTCCTAATTTTCAGCCGTTGGTTTACATTTTATTTTGATTTTAAGAATTTTTTACAATCAATAATTTTGGTTGGTTTTAATGCTTTTAATGGTTGAATTATTTCATTATTTTAGTTTTAAGGTTCGTCTTTTGGGCTTATTAGTTAATATGTACATATTTAAGCTTTCAAAAACTTATAATAAAAGCTTATTACAAGTTTTGATTTATAATCTAACTCTCATTTTTTAGTCCTTTGTCAATATTTTCATGAGGAGATTCCTGTAGTAGCTCTTTTTTTCCTATTTTGTCATTGTCATTGGGAGCATATTACAAGGATATGGAAACGAATTCGGCAAAACCAAAAGAGGTTTTTGTCCAGAATAGAATCATTCACAAAAACCTCTCTCATTTTTGCAACAACTATTATCGTTTGAGAGATTTGAATTCATCTTTGTGGCCTATTTTCAGGGTTTGAATTATTTAATAATTTCCTATTTTAGTCACAAATTTGCAACACGTATTTTGATCAATTCAAGGTTAATTTTGAAAAAAAAGAGAGGTTTTTGTTCATAACATACTCGTATAAAACACCCTCTCTCTGTTTTTGCACAAGTGTCCCAGATCGAGAGATATGAAGGCGTCTTTGAGACCCAAATTTTCTGAAATTCACCAAATTTCCCCAAATCCGATTTGTTATTTTTGGGTTAATTGTCTTTAAAGATTTTGAGTTATCATGTAACTAATTGATGTAACTATTTCAAATTTTGACCTAGAAGGTAGTTATGGAACTACCTTACTTTTGTAATGATAAAAAGAAAGACAAACATACAGTTTTTTGGGGGGGATTTTTCACTCAAGGAGAGGCTTTTGGAGCTTTGATTTCTCAAGCCAGCACTTATAACTCTTATGTAAGTGGATGACTGTTATTGATTATATATAAAATGATAAGACCTTTTACCTATCATGCTTTTTCATTTCTGATCTGGTTGATTGCTCAGTCTTCATTTTCATTTCATGTTTAAAGGTTTATTCATGTAAATGCTTATAGCCTGTGGATGAAGTTAGTGTCTCATGTGTAATGTTTATGGTTTATTGGAATGTGTTTGATCCCCAATTTATCCAACTTGCATGATTCAGTTCTGTATTACGTTGTTTTTGTTTATTTCCTCCATGATTTGAATTCTACTTATTGTAACACCATTGGATTACTCATTAATGAATGAATATTAATGATGTGGTTAACTGACCAATCTTATCTGTTTTATCTTAAATTTGTGGTATGAATCTACTACTCAGTGTACATTTTCTTTTATTATTCCACTGCACAATTTTCCTACTCAGTTGCTCTCATTTTCCTGTATATCAATGTTTCACAAATTTAATAGACACTTCGAGCACAGTTTCATTCTCTGTTTTCAAGCTCATTCAAAAATCAGGAAGACACCTCAAGCATAGTTTAAACATCTATTTCAATCTTGTTAAAAAGTGAAGCAAACACCTTGATCACAACTTGATTCTCTGTTCTAAACTTGGTAAAAAAATAAGAGGACATATTATTGTCTTCTTAATGGTTTCTCTTTCTTATCACTTCCTTGCTACTATTTTTCATTTCACTAGCTTATTGTTGTCATAGGTACTCTTTAAACTATATGGTTGCATTACGCTACTACCATTTTGCAATTACCCTCTAGAGAAACATGCTTCTATGAGTGGTCCCGTTAACATGTATGTTGGAATTTATTGCTTAGGATTGATTCCATGCATTGGAACTGAGTTGCATGCCACTAATTATCTCAAGATGAGATTATTATTATTTCCTTTTTATGATCTCAAATACAAAAGAATAAGTTACCAAGTATACTTTTATCACTTTTTTGAGCTCATTCAAACTATATGTAAACTTGGAACTCTTTGGAGTCTCCTTTAAGCTCTTTTCTAGATATCTAAATATGAAAATATTGTTGAGAAATATTATCTTATTTCACGCTTATTAAAGGATTTGAAAGAATGTATGTCTAGTGTAATGTTATCCCTTTTTTGAGCCAAACGGACTAGTTACAAAAAAATAATACTCTAGTCAACATTGTCTAGAAAATTTCTCCCTCATACTAGTTCATCCTTTTTCGGACATAGGGACTAAATTTCCAAAGAAAAAAACCCTAGAGTCTTCTTTATGTTCTCTTTGGATTCTCTAAACATGAAAATGCCATCAATTTTATCTTGTTTATGCTTGTAAAATTATACATTAAAAAACCCATATGGGACTGAACCCCTCCTTCACTAGGTTCGCTAAACATGTGATGAGGGACTCATTGAAGATAAGATATATACAACATATTTTATCGTCCTAAATCTTGTTAAAAAATGGAGGTACTTGTCGATCATGGAGGGCAGAAGGGGGAATTTGAGGGAAGTGGGTCGATTCTTGGAAATCATTATTGTATTTGTTTGTTGTCACCCTTGAACATGGAACATGTTGGCATCTTATCTTAAGTTGGGTAATATGATTGTCTCTAAGTCATGCTAGTCCTATGAGTTATTGTACTCCTTCATCTCACCTGAAGAGTTCCATCGTTATCATCACACTATATTTTGGTCCATACCTCATCAAGTAAATGAATCCAATTCACTTTTCATGCCTCGTAATGTTCAAGGGAAGTTTCACCCTAAATCAACCAATCTGCATTGTTACCAACTGTCATCCTTGTGTGAGTATCTTCTCATTTGATATGTTATCTTACATCAATTTCCTATGGCATTTTCATTTCGATGATGGAGGAATCATCATGGACATCTTTTGACGAGCCTGTTCCTGTCAACTTCAACCCATTATCTAAGAATTATATTTAGAATTATGTCAGTACATTGTAACTTGCATGCCTCATTACAAGGTCTCCTCATTTTCAAAAATAGGATTACATCATTGGGTTTTGATCAAATTATTCCATGAGTGTTGAATTCATCTCATTTATTCGCATTCATTGGAATGTACTAGGGTATCTTGGGAGTCTTTTTCATCATTAGTTATTTCCCTCACTCTTGTTAAACTTGTACATGTGAAATTTTTTCCCACGGCAAATCATTGCTATAGAAACACTTTTATATCGCAATAGCGACATATCGAAGCCCAACGTTTTGTCAAAAAATTCTAATCACATTAGCCACACTTCGAAAATTATGTCGGTATAGTGACACAACATCTATGACACGTGGTGCTTGTAGCCTATTCTTTGAAAACCTATGGGTATCACTATACCGACATTTATGTGTCACTAGATAAACACCTTGGCGGATCTATAGCGATGGAGGACTGTGGACAATTTATGTGCCTAAGCCATTATGCATCACTAGAGCTCGTCTTATTGTCCCTATAGTGGTGCACGTCTGTAAAAATAACATCTTGGAGTCTATATAGCGATAGAGGACTGTGGAAAATTTATAGTGGAAGCAAAGTATTTGGTGATAGTGGAAGCACCGATAGTTTGTCGTCCACTAAAATGGTGGAAAAGATGAAGCTTAGGAAATTCAAGCATCCAACACCTTACAAAGTGTCATGGATGCGTAAGGGACACCAATTGTTGGTTACAAAACAAAGTGAAGTGGAATTCCAAATAGGTATATATCAAGAAAACATAACTGGAATACATGCCACCTGGAGGCTCAGGACAACCTAGAGATCCCACATTTAATGAAATACTGCACATGATATACTAAACTTCATAAACCAAGGTACTTTCAAAAGAACTGAAAATACATGAATTAAGCCTTGATAGAATATACTAAAGCTTCACAAGCCACATAGGCGCTTAAATAAATAAGAGAGAAGTTGGTGCAATGACGATCGGCTAGGATACATGAGATGAAAAGGAAAGTGATTGAGAACCTAAAACAAGGATACATGGGACCAAGGGTAGTGATCTAGGGCTAAAGTAGTTAGGGGGCTAAGAGATATCTAGAATATCTAGAGAAGTGCCAAGATATCAATGGTCGGCAGTAAGATAAAATTGAAGAAGTGCAAGAGTGTAAGTGTTCCTCCAAAGATACCTCTCCAATACCAATGTACCTCCAAGTTGTTACTTCCTTTGCAAACGAGAGTTGTTTTCTTCCCAGTAATATAATGCAATAAGTAAGTCAACCATGCATGAAAATAAAGAAATTTTGGCATCCATATCCACGAACTATAATATTTTAAGTGTTAAGTGGGGTACTAGGATACCATATGATGTCATTTAGGCTCCCCAAATGAAACTTTTCTAGTTTTCCAATTTTAAATATGGTTTGACTATTAAAAGAAGGAAAATTCGAATTCCTATGTTATTACTTCTCCATATAGGAGAAAAGAACGAGCAACCCTACATCCACTATACCATTCTAGTAAACACCTATGCACAAAAGTATCACCACACTAACGATATTTTACCCTACAGGTAATCACAATGCTAAAACCTTTTCCATATTTTACCTTCTATAAACAATAAATGATTTTTTTACCTTCTGTAGATATTCCACCTCTATTGTAACCTAACAATTTTAGCCAAATTTTATTTGCAAAGGTATAATCATCCAAAAGTAAGCCTCTAAAACTTATTTTCGCTGGATATGAACACATCTATGACCATGATGATGACATGTTTTTTATTGTGGTCAGTTTTTTGACCTAAATAACACTATTCAAGAGGCTCGATCCCAAGCCACTACTGGTCTAAACCCTTTCCACCTATGATTTCCAAAGCTCCCATCTCTATAAACCCTCCATGATTAAAACCTAGAAACATATTACTATACATTGAAATCCTTTAAAAGAATTTATTTTTTATCTCGACACTTGGATAGGGGGATAATAATCTCCACCTCTCCTTCCCCTTATGAAACAATATGTTTCTTTGAAAATTACAACAAATCCATATCGCTAATATGCACCATATTAGGGTATGATAGTGATGGTACCGTGAATGACACTATATTAGGTTTATTAAATTTCCTAACCCCTATTGTTGGTGTCATGTCTCCAAAATTTGACCTATGTAGTTACATAGCTCAACCAATCCATACCAAATTGGAACATCTCCCTACTATGGATCAATTCAGATACCCATCCTCCTTGTTTTGCATGTTGTTCTGTCGAAACTATGAACATTAAAAAATCCTAAACTTGAAGGTCAAAGATGAAGTAGGAAATAAACCACCCACTTATGAGTGGAGTAACCATAATAATGAGAAATCCTACAAACCCTAACTAGAAAGAATTTTCAAACAAATTAATAGCCATAATATACACTTTGGAGCAAGTACTGGTAGTTTAAAATAATACAGTACAGATGGATATCACAAATTCACAGTTAGGGAAGAAAAGAGGAGTTGAATAGATCCATAAGAGGGGTTGATTGTCAGGTTTATAGGAGGGAATATAGGCGCAAACCTTGATTGTATATATCAATAGAAACCTCACTGTAATTTATTGATTGTATCTATCAATAAAACCGTGAATAGAAAATGATTTAATGGATTAAGTGAAAGAAAATGACTTACCGAAGACATCTCTATAGGAAAATAATATACTGGAAGCTACCTTAGCCTATGCTTTTCCTGATGCCTTACTGATCTTCACCTTTGCTTATGGGTCTCGATCTCAATCTACCAATGTACCTCTGTGTATATTTTAGAGATGAAGGGGGTGGACATCCTTGAAGATAGAAAACCCCAAAATCTAGGATACCATTAAAATTGATTTGAAGCCCGATGCTCACCCAATAGAAAGCGACCTATAGGAAGAACCCGGACTATAAAAATTGTTTCAAATAATAAATTGATCTATGTCTGGTGCAGCATAAGGGTTTCACCATTTTCACAACCTATCTTTATGGTTGCGTCAAGGAAGGGGTTCGCAAAACAAACAAGAGATGTTTCCTCTGCAACCTTGGAACCTCCTCAGTAACCTTTGAACCTCCTTTGTGACCTTTGCCCTAGTTTATGGGTGAGGTGAGTTAAATACTTCATTTACGACCTCGGTCCTAGTTCATGGGTGAGGGAAGCAAAAAACCTTCTTTGTGACATCAGGCCTTGTTCGTGGGTGAGTTAATTGAAAAAAATCCTCTACAACCTTGGAAACTACTCTATGACCTAGGGCCTAGTTCATGGGTGAGGTAAGTGAAATATGTAAAATTCATTGTTGTGGTAGGGGGAAGGTAAGATGGATAGTTTTAATTGTTTGTTATTTTTTTAATGTTTATTTTTATTTTTCATAAACAACACCATCTTCATTGTCGTCGTGGTCTTCAACGTGATAAACAACACCATAGACATAACCATCATCGTTAGTGATGATGATGATGATGGTGATGATAATGTTGATAACGAAATATTCGTTGTATTCATAATCAGTAGGATTATCATGATCATTATCCTTATGGCCATCATCATCATCATAGAGAACATCATTGTAAATAGACCCTTTCTTGAAAACAATTTTTCATATGAGTGTAATATGGTGACCATTTCGATGTTTGACAAACATAGGATGCTTAATAAAGTCCACTATCAGGAAGACGATAGAAGCATAGGTAAGTAATAAGGTTGATGGAATTCATTGCATAATACAATTTATTTCTTACAAACCTTTAAATCCAAAAAATGTGTAAAATTCAATTAATTACAACCTTCATAAATAGAAATTGAACACGAAATTGTTCTTGTCTAATTATTATTTTAAAATGTCTTCTAACATAGAAACCATTTTTTTTAAAATAATTACTCTTATTCGATTGATCCTAGATTAGGTAGCTACAAAATATGGATTACATGTGTTAATGCACACATAAATGAAGATAGTACATTGATGACGATGATGGTTGTAACATTGACGATGATAAGGTTGGGAATGAGGATGAGGTTGATTATGATGTCGATGATGACGATGATGATTATGATACCATTGATGATCATAAAGATGAAGGTGATGATGGTTGTGATTATTCTCATGAGGATGACCATGATGATGATGATAGCTATTATTCTAATGGGTATGAACATGAAGATGATGATGGTTGCAATTATTCTAATGAGGATGACCATGATGATGATGATTTCTATTATTCTAAAGAGTATGAACATGATGATCATGATGATGAAGATGATAACATTGATGATGATGTTGGTGATGATAAAATTGATGACAATGATGATTATAACATTGACGATGATGAGGCCGAGGATGAGGGTGAGGTTGATTATGATGTCGATGATGACGATGATGAAGATGGTGTTGATGGTGATGATGATGATGAAGATGATGATGATGATGATTATGATAGCATTGATGATCATAAAGATGAAGATGGTGATGGTTGCGGTTATTATAATGAGGATGAACATGATGGTGATGATTGCTATTATTCTAATGAGTATGAACATGATGATAATGATGATGAAGATGATAACATTGATGGCGATGATGATGATGATAAGATTGATGGTGATGATGATTATAACATTGACGATGATGATGTGGAGGATGAGGATGAGGTTTATTATGATGTCGATCATGATGATGATGAAGATGGTGATGATGGTTATGATGATGATGACGATGATGATTATGATAGCATTGATGATCCTAAAGATGAAGATGATGATGGTCGTGATTATTCTAATGAGGATGGCCATGATGATATTGATAGCTATTACTCTAATGAGTATGAACATGAAGATGATCATGATTACGATTATTCTAGTGAGGATGACCACGATGATGATGATTGCTATTATTCTAATGAGTATGAACATGGTGATCATGATGATGAATATGATAGCATTGATGATGATGATGATGATGATAACGTTGATGGCGATGATGATGATGATAACATTGATGACGATGATTATTATAACATTGACGATGATGAGGTTGAGGTTGATTACGATGTCGATGATGACAATGATGCAGATGAAAAAGAAGAAGAAGAAGAATATGATGATGATTATGATAGCATTGATGATCATAAAGATGAAGATGATGATTGTTGCGATTATTATAATGAGGATGAACATGATGATGATGATTGATATTATTCTAATGAGTATGAAGATGATGATCATGATGATGAATATGATAACATTGATGATGATGATGATGATGATATCATTGATGATGGTGATGATTATAACATTGATGATGATGAGTCTAAGGATGAGGATGAGGTTGATTTTGATGTTCATGATGACGATGGTGAATATGGTGATGATGGTGATGATGATGAAGATGATGATGATGATGATGATGATAACATTGATGATCATAAAGATGAAGATGATGATGGTTGTGATTATTATAATGAGGATGAACATGATGATGATGATTTATATTATTCTAATGGGTATGAACATGATGATAATGATGATGAATATGATAACATTGATGAAGATGATGATGGTGATGATAACATTGATGACTATGATGATTATAACATTAATGATGATGAGTTTGAGGATGAGGATGAGGTTGATTATGATGTCGATGATGATATCATTGATGATCATAAATTCATCGATCAATATAATCATCGAGTAAAAAATCATCTACTACCTCATTTGGATATTGATCAGCTTATTCATCGAATTCTTCATTAAACACATCTGTGGTGACCAAATTCTCCTTATTTGTATCACCTTCTTCTTTGGCGTTGTCTTCTTCCTTTGTATTATAATTGAACGGTCTTTCTCTTGGATCATATCTAACAATTTATGACCAACCTGCTTTACCTGGCACCTATGAGTAAAAGACCTTCTCACATTGATTTGGAATAACATAAGGCTTTGTACCCAATTCAAGTGCCCTTGTATTAATCATGGTAAATCCATTGCCATGGTCAATAACAATTCTTCTAGGATCATGTTCAGTAATTCATATCATGTACCATTTGAACTCAAATAGTACTATTTAAAAGGAGATAATGTCACATTTATTTATATCTTCCAAATAACCATAGTACTTATTTTCCGATACTTCTGGGTTCTTGTCACTTCTAGAGAAAACATTAGTGACTTGAAAAATTGTAGTTATCCCACAATTGAAAGTTTTATTCTTCTCATCCAACTTTTTGATGCAAAATTTATGACCATTAGACCACATAGCCTTGTGGTGTGTATCAACTGCATCATGCCCAACTCGGTAAATTAATATATAAAAAGAAATAAAGAAAAGAAATACATTTATATAATGGGAAACAAAAAAAAGGTGATTAGGATATAAAATATACTTGCCTTTTTATCTTTTAAACCACATGCTAAATCAATTTCCCTTTGTGTAAATTCACCAGGATATTCTTCTCGATGACGATGCGCTTTTTTAATAAATTTACTCACCCCTTCCCATGATAAGGTACCATAGAATTCTATACATCATTTATCAATTCCTCCATCCAATCAAGATTGTTTGCAATGTATAAATGTATTGCATCCCACACACAACCAAATATATAGAAAAATAACAATTAAGAATTGTAAATTAGTTGTAATTAAAGGCAATTAAGTTTCCCTTAAAATACCGATGGAATATAAAAATTACATGAGTAAGATAAATATGAAAGTGAAAAATTAATTGTATAATAAATTAAATATACACCATCTAATTACCTTTCACTTTCCTTTTTATACCTTTCCCCAACATGACCTCCTCTTCGAATTTGTTGATGGAGTTGATTTTCAAGTGTTTAGTGTGTCATCGTTATAGCGACGAACATCTGTCTTCGTTGCAATAGAGATGAAATTCATCGCTATAGAGACACATAGTCATTTACATCACAGTAGCAACAATGATCGGGGGCCAGAAAAATTTCTTCTCAAAATATTTATCAATTTATCCACGGCAATTACCATTTTAACTTATTCATGGCAATATTTCATGGAACTTTTGAGCAATATGTACTAGTGTAATGGTATATATCAATGAACAGTAATCAAATGGTTTCTACCATGTTTGACATCATCACATATATTCAGGTGTCTAGAACTCTATCATTTAGGGATCAAAACAAATACCCTATTAACCCCTTAGGAACCTACCACTGCAACGTGCCTCACCAAGGTTGCAATGGAGTTTATTTGAGTGACTTAGAAGATTCTAGCATAGTCATCATGTTGGCAATATCAATGATATATATTCTATCACATAGTTCCACTTTGTATTGGTTTGTGTTTATTTGTTTTCTCATCATAGCTCCATTGTGTATTCTTTCAAGGTTACGACTAAATCGATCCATAGAGGTATTGATCCACATTGTATTTTTAGTGGCCATATCCTTAGTTGGTGCTTTCATGGATCCATAGTGTATTGGTCGATGATGATGATTTGGGTAAGTTTATTCCGAGAATGGGTATTCCTACCATAGGGATGATACATATATAATTTTTATTTATTGTTTGCAACTTCTGCGTGACTCTCCTATTCCAATACCCTTGCACACACATTTTTGTAAAGTGTTTAGGCCATTAGTTTCACTTCTCAGATCAAACTTTACTGGGCATCTGTTACACATCAATTTTCACACTACTAAGTGTTTCACTTTAATCACCATGTAGGATTCTTTTTCATCATCCATAGATATTTTGGACAAGAAAACTATCATTATAAGGTTGAAACACTACCTTTTACCTCAATTTATTGGCCCTGTTTGAGTTTCATCACCCCCTTCCCCATATGAAGAGGAGGATGAAACATGTTATCTCCATTTACTCAGTTGCAAGGGAGAAATGAAGTCCTAATTCATCACTTTGTGCTTAGTGTTATGGGTGTAATGCAGTAGTTACAACCTATCATTCATTATTGTGGAGTCAATGTCCAAGAAGACCTAGTTGGTTTGGTTAGCGATTTGAGTCACCTTTTAATCTCTATCTTAAGTCAATATGAGTCCCAACTTGATAAAATAAATGCATGTTTGATCCAATCCTATTATAAAATTATCCTATAGTTATTGTTCCTTATATCCGATATAATCGAGGAAAATCTTGGTTGAAAGGAGTCAGAAAAGAGAGATCATCCTTAATCTACCAATTTGTCCGAGAGGGAGATAACTTCATAGTACCATAATGATGATCTTGTGACATTTAGAGGGTTGGAAAGGAGAGATTATAGAATATTCTACAACACCAAGATCAATGTTGTGAATGATTCATTAATTATTTTTTTCCAAATAATATAACTTGGATTATTCCACTCATGCTTATGTTATTCATTGTATTCACATCTATATAGATAGATCTATTTTTCCTAATAGTATATTCTAGAAAAAATAAGTATCACTTTATTATTCATAGTATTTATCTTCCCCCAAGATCTTAGACATCAAGATCAAGGGATAGAGTAGTGAGGATGACTGAATGAAATGAGTTAGGTCATCTATATCATTCTCTCATCTTCACTTCTTGTTTTGTTTCTCACCATATAGAACATATTAGAGGGGAAAATAGAGAACCATTTGTTACCTTTTGTATTGGATCAATGGATTCTTGATCCAAGGGAGGTTTCACTTGTCTATAGGGGAAATGTTTCCATAACAACAATGCATCCATCAATAGGAAGCACAAGCGTGAAAGTGGTGCATAGGTATAAATAGAGATCTCATAGTAGTGCAACCCTTTGTCAAATTTGTAAATATTTTTGGAGTAATGATGCGCTTGTTACACATTAGCGCACCATATAAACGATTTGTTCATATTTAGAATATACACTCGTTAATATTGTGCTTTTTTTTAGATTTGGTTTAGTGGTGCACTATGCACATTAAAGAGCAAACTATGTGTGGTGCGCTACAAATCAAAATGAATTGTAAATAATTCTCCACGTAACATTATAGGACGTGTCAATGTGAGGTATGAGTTGAAATTATTGAATGTACTGCATAAGTATTTTCAACTTTTTTAAAACTAAAGGGAAAATAAAGCTCAATCTGAAATTTTAATCTGCTAAAACTATAAAATAGGAGATCAGAAAGATATTATCTAGTCCATTGTGGATCAAGGAGTCATGGTACTGATTTACACAAAAATTCATGTTTTTTCCACTGTTTCACAAAATTCAAAATCGGGTCAGGAAAGAATGAAATTTAGCAATGCAACCAAGTCTAGAATAGATGGCAAGGCATTTGAGCAAGGAAGGTAAGGAATCGATGCTCAAGGGGCTCAAAAGCACTATAGAGAAAGTAAAATGGTTTTTTTCATTTAGATTTTTTTATTTAACCTTGCTTCAGTGCACTTGACAGCCAAATGCACTAGTGTTGTTTTGTAGCCAAAATGGATCGATGCTATTTAAAAATAAAAAAAAATTAATATAATCCATCGTATTTAATTACAATTTTTTAACCTTGGAGTGGTGCTCCCGAATTTGTATAGAACCAGTTCATTTATATACAACAACTATGCATGAAATTGAAATTAAAAATACAAAAATGAATGTGCTAGGTTTTTTACTCAATAATGCTTTTACTAAACCCTAATGCAATGTGCTCTATTCCAAAATGAATTGGTATTTTTTTGTTCAACAATAGCACCACTGATAAAAATTAATATAATCTGTGGTTTTAAATTTCCAGTTTGTTAAACGTAGAGTGGTGCTGCCAAATCTTTACATCATCGACATGTTTATCATCACTAACTACATTAGCAATGGGAATTCAAAATACAAAGTGAGTGTGATAGGTTTTTTATTTTCATAAAAAAAATAATTGTTTAACCCTACTGGAGTGTGCTCAATACAAAAATGCACTCGTGTTGTTTTTTAGCACAACTTCACTACAAATAAAACTAAAAAAAACAATAATAGCATGGATTTTATAACATGTCTACCTAAAAATTTCAGGCAACATGACTCAATTATGGTCATAGTCGATAAGTTAAGTAAAGAACCTCATTCTATTCCTGTAAAAATCTACTTATAAGGGTATTAACAATGCATATATTTGTATGAAAGAGATTTTTCAGGTTACATGGCGTATCAAAGGTAATAATCTCAGATAGAGATCTAAATTTTACAAGAAATTTATGGAAGGCTTTGTTTAAAGGATTAGGCACTCAGTTTAACTTCAGTGCTATGTATCATGTGCAAATAGATGGGCATACTGAAAGAGTAAACCAAGTCCTAGAATACATGCTAAGAATGTATGTAATGGACAAACCATAAAAATGGGAATACTAGTTACACTTAGTCGAATTTGCTTACAATCATAATTTTCAAGCATTAGCAGGTATGATTCCTTTTGAAATCCTGCATGGACGCAAATGTAATAATCGAGTGTATTGGAGAAATCCAGTTGATAGGTTAATGTAATGACCTAAATTGTTAAAGGATATGGAACTAATCGTGAAATAGGTGCAACAAAACCTGAAGGTTTCACAAGACAAGCACAAACGTAATGCTGGCCTAAAAAGAAATCCTAGAGAGTTCCAGGTAGGAGAACATGTGTACATAAACATAAATCCCAAGAAAATATCTTTAAGATTGGGAAAGTATTCAAAGATGGCAACCAGGTATTGCATGCCATTTGAAATTTTGGCTAAAGTAGGGTTGGTTGCATACCAGTTATCCCTACCACCTACTATTAAAGTACATAATGGTTTTCATGTTTCCATTTTGAAAAAATATATTCATGATTCTACTCATGTAGTCGAGTGGAATGTTATATAGGTGGAAGCTAAAGGAAAGTTCTAGGTGGGATCAAAGCATATTCTTGATAGGAGAGAACTTTTACTCCGGAATAGCACCCTGGGACAAGTGAAGGTGCAATGGAAGCACCTTAGTCTAAAAGAATCTACTTGGGAATCAGAAAGTGTTAAGCAGGAGGCATATCAAATCCTATTCCAAGATGAAGATATGGAATAATAAATCATAAAGTTAATAACACCAAGGATGGTATTATCCTCTAAGGGGAGATGTATTTAATACAACAAGAATTAAAAATTAATTATTAATTTCTGCTAAGATATTTTATTTTATTATTTTAAATATTTTGGATAGAAAGTAAAAAATAAAACAAATATAATGAATTATTCTTTTATTTATAAAAGATACTGAAGGGGACAGAAATTAAATATCTATTGAAGAGTGTTTTTTGATCCACAAGAGAAAAATACAAGTGGTTGTAGGTGCTGAGTGAGAACACAAGGTGTAGGAGGCATATTCCCCAAAATAAGGTCACAACTCTTTGTTGAGTGCTAAAGAGTAGGAGGCTCATAAATGACCAAGTCCTAGGAAAAATAATATATAATAGTATGTCCATTAGCAAGAAGGAGGATAACATTAGAGAGGGACTGAATTTGATAATGCAAGAGATGATGCATTAAGTGGATTTTTCTCTTGTGGTTTAGGGAACAGGATCGAGGGTTCTGGAGAAAGTGATTTGGCTTCTCTAGGAGTTGGTTGGGAGGAATGACTATTCCATTACTATTTTCCCAGCAGCATTGCTAGGTTATTTTCCTATTGCTTATTTGTTATAACTAGTTACAGTAGGATTCCATTCTTTACCTAGAATCACAAATAATTATTTTAGCAAAAATTTATTATGCATCTGAATTAAGTAATGATCAATTATGTATTTGATTTAAGTAGTGATACAGTATGAACCTAGATAGAATATGGTTATGTTACACGTCATTTCACTAATCATTTTTATTATGTTTTTGAACTATATCATCTTTCCTTTTAGTACATTCAAGCCTGTAAAATCCATATTTAATTATTTATGTATCTCATATCAGGCTAAGATCTGAGATCCTTCTTCATAATTATAAGATATTAAAAAAAGTAAATTCCATTTCATATATCCCATTACAGATTGGTATTGATCGAGATCAAAGGATTATTCAATTAGCAATCTATATAGAGTTATAAAATATATAATTATGCAATTCATTGCAATCATAAAGTATTTAGCCATTCACATAGTAACTTGTGAGTTATCAACTCACTAAGAAACTTATCATCCTCAGCTAAATCGAAGGTACCTTTCCAGAGATAGTATTGTTTAAACATCTAGTTCCTTTGTTACTTACAAAGGGGAGTTATTTTATCTACTTTTTAGAAAAAAATTTGAATCTACATGATACATATAGTCTTAAGAAAACTAAGTGCAGATACACATTTTTTGGAAGCCTAATTCGAAAAAGTTGAAAGGAAACCCGCAATTGCAAAAAGATAAATGTGGAAGGTTAATTTGAAAAAGTTGAAAGGAAACCCGCAATCCGCAATTACGGAAGGTTATTTCAGAAAAATTAAAATCCAACTCGCAATCTGTAATTGCGGAAGTGTAAATTATGAAGTTTATTTCAAAAAAGTTAAAAAGAAACCCACAATTTGCAATCAACAATTGCGGAAGGGTAAATACAGAAGGTTAATTCAAAAAAGTTGAAAGGAAACCCGCAATCTGCAATTCGCAATTATGGAAGGGTAAATGCGGAAGGTCGATTCGAAAAAGTTGAAAGAAAACCCACAATCCACAATCCGTAATTGCGAGAGGGTAAATGCGAAAGGTGAATTCAAAAAAGTTAAAAGGAAAAACGGAATCCACAATTGTAGAAGGTTAACTCGAAAAAAAATTTGAAAGGAAACCTGCAATCTATAACCCGCAATTGTGGAAGGCTATTTGTGAAAATATCATTACGAAAAGATAAATTTCGGAACAATTGTTCAGGAAATATCATTTCTGAAAGATAAATTGCGGAAATACTAATAAACTTAGAAGTTTGATAATAAACAAATACATGAATTGGACACAAATTTTTAGAGTTGAGTTCAACGATTGAGGAAAAGTTGAATGAACCGTGTAAAGTTAAAAATGAACAATGAACCTTCACAATTTTAATAACACCATGTTAGAGTTGATTCGAGAACAATATAATCTAATACAAAACATCACCTATAGGTTGAAGAATACCTTATGATATTGTTCCCTTAGCAAACATCTACTTTGCACAACCGGTCAGGTAGTAGTAAAATATGTTTTAAGAACATAACAAAAAGTATGAAAGATCCTTTTTAGCAGCATGTAGGGACTTTAATGATGTGTCTATAGATATAGATGTTTCAAAAAAATTATTATATATGGATTGTTGAGGCGCATGACAACATTTGACTTAATAAAATGAATAATGTTTATTTGATAAATGTTTAGCATAATTTTTATCCCCTTGTGTGGTAGTACAATTATTAGAGTTTCTTTATTTAGTGTCCTTGTGTTAAGGAAAAAAAAATTGTAATTTATTATGCTTGTTTCAAGGTTCACTTTTCAGAGTTCACTTATTGAATTTCCTTTTTTTTAAGGGATGTTTGGCTTAATTTTATATGCTTGTGTTGAGGTTGTGATGAGTTGGAGTTCATTTATTGAATTTCATTGTTTCAATTCAATTTAGGGCATAATTTATTATGTTAGTGTGTAAGTTCAATTGTCAAGTTGATTTCTTAGATTTCCTTGTCTTAACAAAATTTTTGGCATAATTTTATATGCTTAATTTGCAGTTTACTATGTCTTAGTTTACTACGTCCTAATTTACTCCATTGTAACTCATGATAAAGTGTAGGAGTTCCCAGAAATAAAGTTTTATACAAAAAAGTTTGGAAATATTACTTTCCAAGCCATAATTTAATGTGGTTAGAATTTATTTCTTATTCAAAATATTAGTGAAATATTATAACATTTATATTAGAAAGAGTGGATTTATTTCATGTATTAACATAATGATTTTAGGTAAGTTAAACTCCACATGATACCTAAGAAAATTTCTACGAGGCAGTAAGAAACAAAAAAAAGGTATGTTGAAGTATTATTTAACCTTGTCTTAACATTATGATAATCGATTAGATTGGGGCATGTCAATATAAATGTTAAAACTTAATATGATGTAATGTTATGGAGTTAATCGTTGAATCTTGGATTAGAATTTTACTGCACAGTAAGCTAATGTTAGCTTATGTTTCCTAACTGTGCAGAAACATTGTTTGCGTAAATATTTATGAATCTCACAAATTATCCTAAGATTTTTCTATTATTGATTTTGTTTATTATTATATTGTTAATAAGTTAATGGAAAAATTGGACAAGTGTTGCAAAAAGCTGACAAGGAAATGCAAGGTTTGTGGAACCTTGCAGGAGATGTGGTGGAAGAATGTAGGGAAGGAGGCAGAGAAAAGGAAAGGAGAGATGGGTAGAGAGAGAGAGAGAGAGAGAGAGAAGGAAGAACATGAATTTTGAATGAGGAAATAAGAAAACGCAGTAAGTAGTAAAGGAATGTTTTAGCATTGAGGAGAATTGTGATTGAACATAAAATCATGGTCAAGTGGAATCACTGGAGGACAGAGAAAGAAGTCCATTTCTACAGTGAAGTGTCCAATTTGACTAGTTTGTGGCAGTTGGGTGGTCGATTGAACCTTTAATCCCAATCATGTTTTGTTACCTTTTTGGTTGATCAATTTTCGTAGCTTTTTCCTCTGGTTTCTCCAATGATATGACAATGGTGTAGGAAATTATTTTTATGGAATTTTAAGCACATATGCAGTGATGGTTTTGAGTATTGTTCTAGATAGAATGAAACTAAAGGAGGGAATTTCACAATTGGCATTGAGTTGGTAATAAATGATCAAATCTTGTTGCCAAGTGAGGAAATATTAGAGAAATATGGGATTGAAGATAATCCATGGTGAATGCATGAGTCTTAGCTCAGGGGTGGAATTATGTTGATAGAAAAATGAATAGAATTTCCTAAGGTTGGGTGGAGTGTGGTTGTCTCGAACAAGTTTCATATTTCAATTATTTTGTAGATAAGCTTATTTACTTGGAAATTGTATTTTAATTTCTGAAATGGTAAACAATAAAGGAGTGATAAAAGTTTTTAATGATTTCGTTGTTAATTTTCCTAAGTTTGGATGAAAGGTATAGATTCATACTTTATTTTGATTAATTCATGGGTATGAAATATGTGCAAGTTTAATTATGTGGTCATTATCCAAAAGTTTACGAATTCAATTTCTTTATTCAAGTCAGAGTTAAGTTCATTCCATATGGATAATGTTAATTCCACAGCTTGAAATAGTATGTCGAAGTTATTTTATTTGGAAAAAATAATAACTTCTAAGAGTTAAATAAAATGTTTAATTTAATTATTTAATTAAATTTAGATGTGTGTATGGCATATATGTTCGGCCCACTAATTATTTAAAAAAGTTTAGATGTGTGTGTCGAAGATTTGTTTGACCCATTAATTATTTAATAAAGTTTAGATGTTTGTGTCGCAGATCTATTTGACCCATTAATTATTTAATAATGTTTGGATGTGTGTGATGAAGTTATGTTCAACCCATTATTTATTTAATAAAGTTTAGATGCTTGTGTCGAAGATATGTTTGACCCATTAACTATTTAATAAAGTGTAGATGTTTGCATCAAAGATATGTTCGACACATTATTCCTAATGGGTAATTTTAAAACCATGCATTGATTTTGGCTATTTAGAAACACATGTTGTTTTGCTTTAATAAAAACAATAAGCTCGTTTGGGTTATTTACAAGAAAATTATTGTTTGTGTGGAAGCTTTTATGTCAAAGCTTGAAAATAGAATAAAATACAATGTTCTAATTTTGTTTATTAATTAATTATCATTTATCATGGGGGATTTACCTTGTTGAGAAATATCTTATCACGTTCATTAATTATCAATTATCACGGGGGATTTACCTTGTTGAGAAATATCTTATCACGTTCATTCAAAAATGGGGGTTTTTAACTGTGAAAAATAAGGTCAATATATTATAGGTATTCGGGGGTGAGGAATAGGGTGTGGGGGGTTTATAAGTATTGGCGGGGGGGATAAAAAGGGGNTGTAAGTAATTATCCATACGTAGTTAAATTAGGGGTATTCTTTAATATCCCATGAACGAAGGAACTTTGACATTGTTTCACTAAGTTAAGACCCTACGTTAATTATAAACAATAATTTGTGCTAAGACACATTTTTAGGTATTTTGAAATGAGTGTCAGTTCAAGGAAAAATTAATGAAATTTTTTTGTTTAAAGGTACAAGTTTTAGAATGGTACAATTTGCATGTTAAATTCCATGTGTGGAATTGCTAAAATTATATGTATATTATCTTACATGACTTTGGAAAATGATATATATATATATATATATATATTATTCTTTTTTATATTTTGGGAACCCCACCTTTCGCAAGGGTAAGTTTTACAGGTGAATTCCTTGTCTTAATGAATATTAGACTTAATAAAAAGAATAATGTTTAGTTGAGAAATGTGTACCATAATGTTTATGTCTTTTTGTCCTAGTCCACTTATTGGAGTTCATTTATTGAATTTTCTTGTGTTAATGAATTTTTTTTTGGCATAATTTATTATACTTATGTCAAGGGTTCACTTGTTAGAGTTTAGTTACTGAATTTTCTTATTTTAAGGGATATTAAGCATAATTTTATATGCTTGTCTTGAAGTTCACTGGAGCTCATTTATTGAATTTCTAGCATAATTTATTATTCTTGTGTTGAAGTTTACTTGTGAGAGTACATTCTATCTTAAGGAAAAGTTTGGTATAATTTTATATGTTAATCCGTAGTTCCCTCTGTTTCAGTTCACTTTGTCTGAGTTCACTCTATGTCTTAGTTCATTACGTCTCAGTTCACTCCATCACCCCCGACTCTATATTAGTTCACTATGTTGATTTTCTATGTCCTAGATCATGATAAAGTGTCAAAGTTCCTAGGAATAAAGTTTTATACATAAAAGCTTGAAAATATTACTTTCTAAGGAATAAATTAGTATGGTCACGAATTGATTTCTTAGTTAAAATATTATAACATTTTTTAAATTTTATATTATGGTTCACCTACCCCCTAGTAGGGCTTGTTATGTCCATAAGAACAACGCATAAGGGGGCCACCCGAAGGAGGCTCACCCATTACTTTTGATTATAGAGCTAACCCGATGGGGACATAAAGTGAGGCCCTTATATAGTGATATATAGCCTCCGAGGGGTTTGACCCCGAGAACTTCTACTCACAACTTACAACACTCTGCCACTTGAGCTAGCCCATTGGGATAAAAATATTATATTATAACATTTATATTAAAAAGAGTGGATTTATTTGCATGTATTAACCTAATGATTTTAAGTGAGTTAAACTCCACATGATACCTAAGGAAATTTCTACTTCCCAATAATAATAAAAAGGGGGTATGTTGAAGTATAATTTAACCTTGTATTAACATTAAGGAAATTAATTAAATTGGGGCATTTCGATATAAATCTTTAAAAATGAGCTTATGCTCTAATGTTATGGAGTTAATCATGTGAATATTAGATTATAGTTTTACTTCGCAATTCTTATTACACGGTAAGGTAACACTAACTTATTTTCCGTAAGTGTGCACAATCAATGTTTGCATGAATATTTATGAATCTCACAAATTATCCTAATATTATTCTATTATTGATTTTGTTTATTGTGATTTTGTATGAGAAATTGTGTGTCTTGTGAATTAGTTTAATCTTTTGCTGTTCACTTATGTTAATTATGCATTTTGATATTCACTCGTCGGATTTATGCATATAATATTCAAATAAAAAAAATGATGTGAAGTCTAGTGTGACACAGGGTGTGTTACACTTTCTCTATTATACTCCCTTCATCTATGTTTTCAACTTATCCCTTCTCCAAAACCCCCTACCACATTATGACCCATATTCTCTCTTTCACCCCATCTCATTACCCTCCCTCCAATTCCCCCCTACTCTCTTCTCTCTCCTCAAACACACCTTATTCCTCCTCTAATCCTCCATATCCACCTTTCCATTCACCAATACTCATTCTCATCAAACCATCATACACTTCCTCCCCTTCACATTATCCCCCTTTGTCTTTCAAGCATCATGTACTCCTTCTGACCTTATACGTATTCAACACCTATTATCCTCTCAATAGTGTTCTCAATCCCCACTCCCCTATGTCCTTCACCCCTCTAGCCCATCATGTTCTCATTCCATTCATCTCATCCCACTTTACTTACAACATCCTCATATACTCTTGACCCTTCCCCACCCCCTACCAACTTGGACTTAAAACATCCACCGAAGCCCTTTACCCTTACCCACCCTCTCGCAACTATTAAAAATCCCCTTTTGAACTTCCAACGCCCTCCCAGGCCCTTGACCCTTTGCAACTTTAACCTTCCCCACTTGAAATTCCAACATCCTTGTAGGCCCTTGACCCTTCCCCACCCCCTTTCAACTATTAACCATCTCCACTTGAATTTCCAAAACCCCCCTAAGCCCCTGACCCTTCCATACCCCCTCTCAACTATTAACCACACAATTGATTTCTTACATAATGCGTACGTGTTATAAAACTACATAACGCATATGCATGTAGTAGTTATATATTGTGCACACTTTTTCCAATTCTATAAGGGTGGTAAATGTAATTTGAATTCAAACATAACACACTCTCGTATTGTAGCACATAAACCATGCCAATTAACTTGCTTGCATGCCACAAATAGTATTACGTGTATGGTTTTTACGTTTCTTCGTTAATACAAAACATGTGCTATGGTATGTGATAAACCATAGAAAATTGAGCATTTATTCCAAATTCTGAAGAAGTCTCTGTTTACCTAATCATTATAGTATGCTATTGTAATGTCCCCAAAATAAAAAATAATAAAAAATTACAGGCCAGTTAAATACTACCTAATCTGGACATTAACTTATCTTCTGCGGAATGCGTCGATCTTTGGTTTCTACACCGAAGTGTCATAAGTTTTACTTACCATTTCTAGATGTTCTCCTATGTAACTATCGATGTAATTATACACTATGTTTGTTTTATTTGATATGGTTTAAATGATTATTCTATTAGTGCTTTACTATTTTAACATGTATTTTTGTAGTTATGTCATACTTCATGTATATATATTTTCCTCAGTTATATTTTACTTCCTCGTTATAAGTTTTGTTTGTTGTTTATGGAGAATCCTGACTTAACTTTTTACTGTCAAGGGATGGAGTGGCAGGACTTGTATACCTTATAGGAACACTTGGAGAGGTAACTAATTCTATTTGATGTTACAGGGTTTACTTAGTTCATGTTGAACTAATCCAACTGTAGGTTCATTAGGTGACGAAAACTTGCTATGACAGCTAAACATTGACATGTTACCTATGCTAAACTACTCCATTTCCTTTGAAGACAAAAGGACCAAAGTCTTATCCTAGCAATTCTTATTACGCATAGCTGGGGTTTATTGGACCTACGTCTTTCTCGTTAACATTATTAACGTGATTTAAAACTTAATAAACTTCATTCCTATGCTCAGTATTTATATGATTTGGATGTTTTTATGCCTGTATGTGAAAGGCTTAAGTCATAAGACTTAGCCATAATGTATTTAAAGTTTATATTCCATATGAAATATGTATGATGAGCCATTCATGGCATATTTTTACTATGTCAATGATGATAATGATGGTGGTTTCAATACAAAATGTATTTCCAATACCAAGTCATGTTTGGGGTTTTGAAACTATAGGCATGAGGGTAAAATATCACAATGTTGGTGGTGGACAGGGAGGTGGATTAAATGCTTCTCGGGATCGTAAAATCAAACCATATGCTTGGTATATGTGGAAGGAAGGATTCATTTGTCACTGCTATGGGTATGCTCTGTTCGGCTCTCTGGTTTTGTCACTGCATGAGGGATTGGTTCGCTCTTCTCCTTAGGAAGGTATGGTCTCCATTTGGGTTTATAGCATTATAATATTTATTGTTTTCAAGTGGAGGGTTGGGCTACTTCTAACGGGCCTTTGTTCCTTTGTGCAGGTTACAGGGAATCCATTCGAGGGTCGTGGTGTCTACCAGGATATCTATGAAACCATTCATGGGTAAGCTCTATAAAAACAAAATTGAACTGTTACCTCTGCGTATAGATGTTTTTAGCAAATCTTTGAGCTCGGTGATATAATGGTGAATGATTTGGTTAAGGGTTTCGACTATGTAATTATTCTGCATTATTTGGGCATCTAGGGATGCGTATATATATTTTAGTTTGGGGAGGGTTTCGATATGTATAAGATAGATACAATGTGTTTCGGCCATTAGATAATGTGTTATTTTATTACATGACTGTGTACAATTTTACTTCTAAGTTGTAGAAGGTTCTCTTGTATGTATTCACAGTCGGGGTTTAGCATTAACACTGCCGATAGCTTGTCAACTTGTGGCCATATGCATTTTTTATGTTTGTAACTTAAACATTTGATTTGGTATGTTAATGGAGGTTTTGCGTATTGATTTTAAATGAATGGTTTAACTTACTGTCGTTCCATTTCTTGTAATGGAACCTCAGTTGATTCACAACTGTGTATTTTCTTATTGGAAAATATTATTAGTGGTGATTTATGATGTTATTTTCTTGTCTTTAATTTAGTATGGATACGATCATAAGCTTAGCTTACTGTTGCGAAAATGTGAATGCCATGGATGTGATAGCGTAGGAAATGGTTCTTTTTACATGTATTATGTTAATGAGGTTTTCTTTACTTCTCGACCGTGATCCTCGATAATGAATGTAGCATGTATATTTTGTTTATATTATTGTGGAATGTTGACAAGCAACGATTTTGATTATGGTTAAAGCTAAGTTTTGGGCCCTCAATCCCAATAGCCATGATTTCAACCCTTATGTAAAATGCGTAACCTATGTAAAAGTTTTGTTGGTTATTCCCTTTCATAAATTAGTTTCATTATCATAGTTGCATTTGACTTATTATGAGGAAGATTGTAAATCTTTGCAGCATTTTCAAATGTTTCCCAATCGAATCCTATAGGATTCGATGCCTGTCGTAGTTTGATAAAAAAAACATGAGCCCACAGGATTCGATCTTGGGCCGCATGGGTTTGTGGTTTAATGTTGTATGCGTGGACTTGTTTTGGCAGAAATGTCGATAGGATTCGATCCAAAAACCCTTAGTTGGATTCGTTATTTCGATAATGAATTTGCTTGCTAAGTTTATGGTTGATTCTTATGTTGATAGTTTATAGCATGATTTATGTTTAATAGATAATCGTGCCTACACACCTTGATAGATATCGAAGGCTGGCATACAATGTGGTTAACATTTGCAAAGTGGAGAATATTGGTGTGGAGTTTTTTTTTATGTTGTTTGGTAAGCTTTTAATAATAGGTTAACTCTTTTTATCTTGTGCTTCATCATTTTATTCAAAGTTTAAGTAATGTGTTTTAAATTATAATTTTATGCATAGAATTTATGCTAAGGATATAGGTAATAGTTTTGATTAATACAAGCCTACTGGCAATCTGAAATCTACCAACAGAGAAAATATATAAATTTAGCTTTTAAATAGTTCTTTGGTTTATAAATTCCATTAGTTAGGGTTAATAAGATTTAGGTACAAAATCTATCATATTATTTCTATGTTTTGAACTTGAAATAATAAACAGAAAATATAACTCACTTAAAATCTAGACTCTTTTCAGAGAAATACCTCTGTGAGAGAAGACGGAAATCAACCTATAATTGATGAAATAAAATGCAGACAAAAGCAGAGACCAAACCCTCCTACAAATAAAACTAAAGGTTATAGTCTATCATTATAAATATGAATAAGATATATTTTCCTGACTAGAATATCATATTTGAGTACCTAAAATAACCTAACCTATGTTTAAAAGAAGTACAAATGTTAGAGGATAATGAATTTAACCTATAAGTGAAAAAATAAGTAATGCAAAAAATAACCTAGCTATAGTAGGCATATACTAATTATCCATTTAGAATTTAATCTCTTCATTTAATAATAAAAACTGTGTAAATTGCAAGGGAAACATGTCACACCCCCAGTTTTGACCCCATTGCATTAGATGTATATGATGATGTATATATTGTAAATGATCATGGTGTGGAGCTAAAGGCCAAGGCCCCACCGTTGATCGGTTATGCTATGTTTTGGATTTAAATTGTCACCAGTTGTATATCAGGGCATGCGGCATATTTTATGCGTTTATCATCATGTAAATATGCATCTATAATTAAAATGAACACAACCAGCTACGGTCGCGGCAACTAAAATGAGGAGGGGCATGATTTTCAAAAGGATAAGGATGTGGGGGAATTTGTCAAACCTTAGCCAAGGGGGGTAAAAATCCATGTGTCACCTTTCTTTGTTTACCCAACCACCTCCATTGAAGAATGAATGCTGGTGGCTGAGGCAGTTATGGTCTTTGGGAGTGGGGTGGTAGGATTTTCAGTCCTCACCCACACGCACACTCCACCAGCAAGAAACCTTCACGCACTCTCCCCTACGCAGGCCTCGCGATTGTCTGTTCGTCTCCACGCATAGGATTTACCTGGTTTTACTTCCACAGACACATTCTCCTCTCTACGCCTGTGCTTAACACTCACGCACGTCCAATTCGCATCCTCTCTGTAGTCTGTTCATTCACGCACAAGCTAAGAGCTGTCCATCTTCGCGCATGAACCAATGTCCATTCATTATCCTCATGCACAGGAATTTTTTGGCTTTTTCGACTGATGCAGCGAGCTGAGAGCCGGGCTCATCCACACACAATTTGCTGTGAAGGGAAAATCACATTTTCGGCTATCTCACAGACTGATTTGTTGTGTGGTTGTGGTCTCCCTCACGCTGTGATAGTTAGTGGTAAGTCTGTTCATTTCACGCACAGGATTGGGAAGTCTACGTTTTCTCTTCCTCAGGATGGCCTATGTATGTTTTCCCGATGGGTTTGTTGCCCAAGACGGGCTGTGGTTTTTCCCCTGTGGTGAGCTACATTCACTGATACGTTTGGGATTGTATAATTCCCTGGGGAGTTGTTTTCCCTGTTAAGCTGTAACGGCTGATTGATTTCCTATGTGCAATGGTTGGTCTTCAGACTGTGTTGGGAGTGGAGATGGGGGCTTAGACTTGCTTGATAAACCTGGTGGCTGGAAACCACACAGACAGAGCTAGAGGGATGGCTTTCTTCTCCACAACCCCTGAATAGCACTCGAAGGGAATGCAGGGCCTGAGGGACTGTGCAGCAGAGAAGGGACTGATTCCTTGTGTTGGGTGTATGTGGGTGTCTTAGAAGTCAGACTAGTTCTGGTGTAGGTGTTCTTGGCTCTTTAATGAGCTCACTAGCTTAGCAATAAGCCTTTACCAACTCCTTGATGGCCTGATAAACCCAACTGTGTTGGCTTGGCTATGTTTTGTGTATCCTTGGCTATGTGTAAGCCTGCTTGTTCCCTTATTCCTTGGAGAATCATGCCCAGCTCAGGGGTGGCAATGCTACTGAGAGATTAAGGAGCACGCTGGCCTATGGTTAGGTGGAATGTTGCAGCGATATAGCTGGTTGCGGACCAAGTTCATCATAATATAAGTGCTCTTGTCCATTTTTACTTCTGCAACCATGTTTTCTGTTAATGTAAATGATGAACATATTAAATGAATGCTTGTGTGAATGGGTGATGTTTCTGCTGTGTCTGATACATAATTGCACCGTGCATGATGAATGCTCATGTGTGCATGTTTTACTTCACTGCATTCTATTACATCATGATATTTTATTAAATCATCTGTGTATGATGAATAAGGGCATCTGTGTATGTTCCACTGCAACGTATCCCGTTATCAGCATTCTGTTTTCAACGATTTTATCATGTACATGTTCATGGGGCTCTTATCCCGGGTGGTTTGAGCCACGGGTCGCATATTC
Organism: Pseudotsuga menziesii; assembly: GCA_001517045.1. Lineage (NCBI taxonomy): Eukaryota > Viridiplantae > Streptophyta > Pinopsida > Pinales > Pinaceae > Pseudotsuga > Pseudotsuga menziesii. The sequence goes on from LPNX010453858.1 coordinate 477,993, forward strand.
TTCACCGGTCGGAGGCACGGGGATGTGACAAAAAATCAAGAACCTCATACCTGCACACTGAAACTATTTTAATTGCTGAAAATCTTGCACACTCAAATACCGAGCATTAACAAGTACATAGACAGATCTAACCTCTGTTCAGGTAACCGAATAACTTAGGAACTACCACGTTCCACCCAACCATGACCTGGAACCATTCCTGGTTTCAATTTAGATCCCCCCGAGCTGGTTCCAACATGCAGGTAGCTTAGATCTCCTAAGGTAAGGCTTCCCTATCTGGGTTCTATATCAGTTTTTTCTTTTCCTTTTAGGAAAAATGTTCTCCAAGAACTGTCTTGAATATCAACAGGTAGAATTATGGAATAATCAAAAGGTCCCAAGCCTCTCTTTGGATTGGGTTTTTAGATGTAGACTTTTTAAGAAAAGGGGCAGTTAAATCAAGAATCATTTGATTTCTTGAAATAACCCTTTTTATTTAATTTAGGTAATTTTAATATTTATTAAATTTAACATAGGAAATTTTGACTAGTTCCTACTTTGACTCTTGTAGGTTATTTAATATTTAATTAGTAACAATAATAATATGTAGACCCTTTCATTATTATTCATAGTTACTAGTATTATTACTTATGCGTACTCTTTTATACACATTATTTATAAACTATATATTTATATATACCATTCTTAACATTTATATTTTAGGTATCATATGGCATGATCCCTAATCACATGACACTTTTATTTTTAACTTATAGTCACTTCTTTATTAAGGCCTTCAGGTAGGGGTTACGTCAACTATGTTAGGCAACTCTAAACCTCCTTGCATGTTGGATTCCCTCATATAACATGGTAGTTCTTTAGTACTTTGATGAGATACAGACATTCAAAATTTCATTTAATCACTTAAAAATAAGTAAGACGAGATCAATGTTTTATGAGAATCTTTTTCACTCAACATATTAATTTTTCAGTAACTCCTAGCGCTTATCCAGAGCCCATACTCAATGCTAAAAACAGGGAATTACAAACTTGGTGCAATTCCAGAGCTTTTCGCTCAACACTAATGCTAGGATGTATTTGTAGGATACACCTAGGCATACAATGGCCAAGGATCCAATGTTCTAGAGCTTATGCTCAACATGAACTTGGAAGGCTCTAGGGATTAGCCCAACACTTTCAATGTTTCTCTTTTCATGTGCTTCAGAGCTTCATGCTCAACACAAAATATAAATACTCATGTTCTCTAGAGCTTCTCACTCAACACAAATATCAAATACTCATGTGCTCGAGAGCTCCTCACTTGACACAAAACATCTCATCAGTTATGTGCTTCACAGTCTATGCCCAACACATGAAATCATATATATAAAAACATATGCAATTGGCTTACGCCCAATATATCAAACAAATCATCATGCTCATGTGTAGTGGGGTCTTAGGCCCAATATACCAAATAAAACATCAAAGTAACATCATAAGTAATGGGGCTTATTCCCATAAGTGTTAGGTCAAAATTCAGGATATTACAGCTACAAACAATTTTTTTGACAAAATATTAAACATAAATAGCTTTTTTGTGGAGATTCTAAATATGCAATTTTTATTTCAAAATATTATATTTTGTTTTTTTTTTCAATTTCAATTGTGTCCTAACTCACTAACTCAAATTAAAAAAAAAATAATATGGTGCACCAGAAGACATTCACCTCTACATTCTATAAAAAACCAATTTCATTGTTATTGTATCAAGACCTTCAAATGATAGACCCACAAAAGACATACTATTTTCGAGGAATCATTTCTTAAATAATTAAAAAAGATAAAAATTACTAATTTTATTTCTAAAAATAGTGTTGCACTAGTGCTATATGTTCTCTACATGCTTGCAAATGTTTGTAGCTAGAAACCATCATTACATATACCTTATCATTTGCTTGAAAAATTAAAAGTGACTTATAAAAAATGAAACTTAACATAGTTATGAAAATTTTCAATACATTAAACTTATATATTTAGATTCATTTCCTATATTTCATATTTTTTACTCAAAGCAAGATATTTTGTACAAGTATCTCAAAAAAATCCAAGTTGAAGGATGCCTGATTTTTTGTTTTCTATTGTATCTAATTGGCCAATACTAACCCTCATTAACTTGAAGTTATATATATATATATATATATATATATATATATATAT
>LPNX010453858.1:485381-554087 GCA_001517045.1 Pseudotsuga menziesii
AGATTTACCTTCACAATGGGGAGACTTTGTAACTTATGTAAAGTAACATTACCCAAAATAAATATTTTGAAAGAATTACATGTTGGATTGAAAAAATAGAAACGTGATGGGTATAAAAAGGAGGATTTGATTTGGTTCGTGCAGAGAATTCAAATAAGAGTTTTTTTTGTTAATTTTTTAGGTGGTTATCATTAGGGGAAGATTGGTTCTGGTTTCTTCAGTTCTTGAGAGCATACCTGTATTTCGTTTCTCCTTATTTTATATCTCATATTTTATTATTGATATGATTCATGGTAAGATCTTTCATTTTCTTTGGGCTCGAAAATTAAATATTGCCAAATTTCATTTGTCTTTTTGGGAGAGACTTTCCAAACCAAAATTGTTAGGAGAATGGGTTATAAATAATCTTAATGGATTAACTCACCTTTATGTGCAAAAAGTATTTGGCGTGTTTTGTTTGATAGAGGTCTATGGGGATTAGTGGTGAAACAAAAGTACTTACAAAGTTTGGAGCTAGGACATTGGGTAAGATAAGGGATATTGAAATATGGCTTTGCCTCTTGCATCTCGAGGAGCTTAATGAAGGCCTTCCCTATCATTAACCAATCAATATGTTGGTCAATTTAATGTAGTATACAAATCTTCTTAGGTGTTTATCCTTTGCTCGGTTTGGTGGGAACCTATCGGTTTTCATATGATGTAAAATACTGAATTTTGATCTAACACTTATGGGCATAAGTCCCATTGTATGTGATGTTGCTTTTATGTTTATATTTTTTATATTGGACATAAGAACCCACTACGCATGCATATGATGATCTTTTTTATATATTGGGTATAAGCCAATGCATATGTTTTATTTAGCATGTATGCGATTGCATGTGTTGGGCATGGACCCTGAAGCACCTAATTGATTTGATGTTAGTGTTGAGCACAAGCTCTAGAGAACATGAGTGATTTGATGTTTGTGTTTAGTGCAAGATCTCAAGCACATGAGTAATTTGATGATTATGTTGAGTGAGAGCTATGAAACAAATGAGTATTTGATGTTTGTGTTGAGCGTCATCTCTAGAGAACAAGAGTTATGAAATGTTTATGTTGAGCATAAAGCTCTGAAGCACATAAAAAAATAAGAATTGGAAGTGTTGGGCATAAGCCCTGGAGCATTCCAAATTGATGTTGAGCATAAGCTATGTAACATCGGATCCTTGTCCATTCTATCCCTAGGTGTATTATTCAAGTGCATCCTAGCATTAGTGTTGAGCGAGAGACTCTAGAATAGCAGTAAGTGTAACTCCTTGTTTTTAGCATTCAGTGTGGGCTCTAAATAATGCTAGAATTTACCGAAAATTAATTATGTCGAGTGAAAATGACTCTAATAAAACATCGACCTCATCTTACTTATTTTTAAGTTGATTAAATGAAATTTTGAATTTATGTTTCTCATCAAGCAATGAAGAACTACCATGATATACGAGGTAATCTAACATGCAAGGAGGTTTAGAGATGCCTAACTTAGTTGACCAACCCTACCTGAAGGCCTTAATAAAAGAAATGATTATAAGCTAAAGAAAGTACCATATGTTTGGGATCATGCTATATCATAGCTAATTTAAATGTTAACAATGATATATGTATATATATGGTTTAAATATGAGTAACCATATGTAATAACAATAGTAAGTATAACGAATAAATAAAGAACCTATGTATTATTATTTTCTAAAATAATTAATTAAATATTTAATACCTAAAAGAGTCAAAATAGGAACTAGTCAAAGAGTTCCTAAGTCAAGTTAAATAATTATTAAGTTCACTTAAATCAAGTAAAAGATTATTTCAAGAAAATAAATGATTCTTGATCTAACTAAAATTTAACTCTCTTTTTTCCTAAAGATTTTCTATAAAGACCAAAACCAAAGAAATGCTTGGGGATCTCATTCCAACACTTAGGGATCTCATTCCAATGCTTGGGGATCTCATTCCATTCTATCCGATCATTATTCTCCTAAGAATTTTGGGAGATCATTTTTGCAAAAAGAAAAGCAATTTGGTACAGGACCTGATATTCTAGATAGGTGAAGCCTTACCTTTAGGAGCTCTAGACTACTTACATGTTGGAACCAGCTAGGGGTGATCCAGATTGAAACCAAGAACGGTTTTGGATCATGGTTGGGTGGAGTGTGGTAGTTCCCAAGTTATTCGGTTGACAGATCCGAGGTCAAAATTTTCTATGTTCTTATTAATTTTGCGTGCTTGAGTGTGCAAGGTTCTATCCATTAAATAAATACAAATTGCAAGTATGAGGTTTCTACCTTCTCTACAGTTCTTATAGATTTTATTAAAATAGGGTTTATAATCTTGGATGAAAATCAGTATATTATATGTTTGCTTCAGCTAGGTTTTCCTTTTGTTTACCGAACCTTAAAGCCTGAACTATTTGTATATAAACCCTACGAGCAAATGATATACTACAAGTTGATTTATTTGCTTAAACATTAAAATCAACCATCATTACCTAGCTAGGAAAAATATAGTTTATATTCTTTTAGTATTGTTTTAAATTGTCAACATGCATATCTTAGATTTTAAAACCCTAGTTATTCAAATAAACTAGCTATTGAAATTCTACTCAATCTTTAAATGTAAACCATAAACATCATATGGAAACACCAATCAAAAACTTTAAAAAAAATTATAAATCGATGCTATGAAAACATAAACACTACTAAAGTATTTTTAACCCATCTCAACCATCGAATCCTATCGAGGATTGGTTGCGGGTATAATGTCTCCAAAAATAAAAAATATTTTTTTTTATAGGTTAGTAAAAACTACCTAGATGGAACATTATTTACTTGCGGAATTATATCCTATACTTCATGTACCACTGTTTACTCATAAGCTGTTTTTACATTTTGTCATTTACTTTCAGACATTATTATTAATGTATTTTACTTACGATGTCGTACTGTTGTTTACTGCGTAGTCTTATGTTTATACATCTATTGCGTATGTGTCGTTACTGGATTTAATTGCTTCATCCTTTCTGCATAGTCGTACTTGTTATTTATAAAGTCATAACTTAACTTTGTTTGTGGAAAAAAAATCGGTGGAGTGGCGGGACTTGTTCTCCCATGATGGTTTGAGAGGTAAAGGTGTTTACTTGTTCGTAGGATTACTGAGTTCTATGAACTAAGGAACCTATTTTATTTCATATGCAGTTCATAATTTGCGATGGGGTCTTGTTTAAAGAGTACTAGAATTCTTTATCCTAAAGAATCCTACTTCTGGTTGATTTTGGTTATTTTCCCACTCAGAATTATAACTAGGTAAAATACTATTCTTGTCAATTTAGCTATCACCGCTAAATTTCCTATACACTACTTATGCTACATTCTGGTTTTGTATCTCATCATTTATATCTTAGTATATCTTACGTTCTAAGTTTAATTTATTGAAAATTATTAACATCTCCTATGTTCTTTTATTTGTAGGTTATTATCTTGGCCTAATGAAAACCAGATCTTGATTTTTATAAAGTGTAAATATTAACATGGCATATTCAATATGCCATGTTTACTAAGCCTTTAAGCTTAGGGAAACCTTATTATGTTTAAGGCTTTAAGGCTATGGTTTACATGTTATATTTAATATATATGCCTTGTGGCTTGACTTATGACTAGCATAGACCAAGCATGGACTATGCACTAAACCTTAACATCGCAATGTATTAAACCTTGCAATGTAATGACCTTGTGATGAGATTTGGGGTGGTGACATAACATATGGTTTGAACCATATACGTTGGGGTTTAACGAATTGCATGGTCGTGGGGACTATTGTTTGGTAATTATTGTAAACTATGGAAAAGTGGGGTTTTGGCTTTGAAGGTGGGAACCAGCTGGTGCCATTAATGCACCTTGGTTTTCGTTGTAGCCCTCACTTAGGCTTGGCTCACGATGGTTTGGTCATTTCATTTTTCAATTAGGGTTTCATCTTGGCTCTGCACGGGGGTTATGGAGGTGACCTCCAGACTTGGAAGGTAAGCTTCGCTTGGGGGTTTTCTTGCCTGTTATTTCATGTTGTTTTAAAACTTCTATTGTTGCATACTTCTAAATCGTGGTTTCATTGTTTGGTTGCCGGTGCCGAGGGATGGCGAGGAAGAGCCGCGTGGCTCAAGCTTTGTCTTCGGTTTAACTGTGAGCGAAGTGCAAGGTAATCCTTTCCTAGCAAGCTTACGATTGTTGTCTCTCAGCCTATCTACATTGTTTTTCATCGTTTGATTTTGGGGTTCTCTGTGGGGTTTGAATTTGCCTTCTGGCTTTGTAATGAACAGACTTGGGTTTTTATATTAATGGTGTGGTGGTTTTTGCAGTGGAGCAAACTCACGTTTCTCATAGGCTCTGCATATTTAATTTTTTGTTTTGTAAATTATAAAAGGATTGGGGCTTTTGAGCCATGGGATGCACCGTTGTTGGAAATGGTGCCATAGCCCATTGGCACGCCTATGTGGAAGAGACTGCGATGATGAAAATACTGTGCATAATGTAAATATCCTGCGTTTTATGAAATGCCCATGGTTCTTTTGCTTACTGTGTGTGTATGGTTGGAATTTATGCTGCATTAATGGATTATTATCAAGGTTTATAAACATGCATACGCCTTTGTTGTGGCCTGTGTGTTGAGTATTTCTATTTGGTGGTAACATTGGACAGCATGGGTCAAATTCCATGCCATATATGGCTTGAGTCTTTCCCATAGTGGCTGTGATAGCTCCAATGTGTTTCATTATTGTTTGTATTTCATTGATTTAGAGTGTGGGGTGAAAACATTAACAGCGTTAGTTTGTTATTAAATCCATACTGTGTATTTTTATTTGGCATGTTGTGGCTTGGGTGAATGCTATGCATAGCTTCAGATGGTTATTTTACTATTTAATGATTTCATGGTTTTAGTATATAATGTGGATTATATTTATATGCCAGGGGTTCAAGCCCACGATGGCCTTTGTCGCTGTGATTAGACTTTTAGATGGACTCTGTGTAATACTTGTGCATGTAATTAAGACATTATTTCTTTTAACACTAGGACTATATATTTAGCTATGAACAGAGATGTGAATCTTGGACCAAAAGGATGGTCACAACTCATCTGGTTCATTCAATTATAACGTTGTTATTTAATGGAATGATTTGCTATTTAGTTTGTATTCAATGTGAAAAACCTTGAAAGGTATTTAATGGATTATTTATCTTGGATTTAAAAGAAGAATAGTTTATGTGTGTGTGTGTGTGTGTGTGTGTGTGTGTGTAGTTTAGTTTGTAGATGGTACCTTAGGTTATCTAGTTTGTATATTTATGTATTTAAATATTGTTTTTAAGATTAATCTAATTTGATCTACAACATGTCTCTTCTGAAAAATGGAATAAGTCGGTAGAGTATATAAAGACTAAATGATCAATAATAACAGGTCTGAAATAACCTAGTTTATTGTAACATCCCTCGTGTACACCCCTGAATGCATTGTTAACTTTTTAATAATATTGTATTTGTCTTCTGGTGAGGAGCTCAAGGCCAAGGCCCCACCAGTAAGACCCTGTAACGGATACTATCTAAAGTCCCTTAGGGAACTTAAGAGTTGAACACAACTCAACGATGAGCAATTGAACCCATGATGGAAAAGAACAAAAAATGGTCCAAAGATCCTTAACTACGATAACGTAGCTTTGGTCTCTTCATGGCTAGGGCATCCTATAGGGATTTCTGAGTTGCCATATTTTGCCCAAATAAATAGCCAACTACCTAATAACAATCGTAAGTAAAAAACATGGTCTAAGAAATTTGAAGGGGAGTGACCTTAACAAAAGGGTCGAAGGGGGTGAACCATAAGGTAGGAAGAACCAAAGGGAAAAAAACCATCCCAAAGAATTAACGGTTAAGAAACAATATGAATTAGTCACCTTATAAATCATGTCAAAAAGAGAAAGATGGATTAAAGTCATCTTCTTGACATAGAATTATATCAAAAGGAAAAAGATAAGAGTAAGCCCTTTTTAACATAGGCTGTTATATATTTTACTCAAAAGGAAAAAAAATAGATTGATTTCCTAAGGAAGACGAATGAAGCCTTTTTGACGTGAACAAATATATCTTAAGGAAAATAGTGATGGGTTAAATCTTCTTATAAAAAGAGACAAAAGAGACAAGAACGAATAATTATTATTATTTTATAATCAGTAAGGAATGAATTAAATTCTTCCAGCTGAAATCTTGGCTTAATTAAAGGAGAGGTTCAGCTTGAGTAAAGGGAGTAAATCCTCCTTGAACCTGGAGAGTCGTAGCCAAAATTTAGGGCTGAAATGGTCACCTTAATCTTGGGAATTCTCAGCCCAACATGCTGCCACAAGTCCAACGGCAAAATGATATGTTTAGAAATTCTGGCTGAGGTAAGTGGAAGGGGATGACCTTAGTGAAAAGAAAGGAGTAATATATATATGTATGTAGGGGGGAAGAAAGATCACCAGCTCTTTCTCTCACTTGGGGATTCAATACCTGGAGAAATTTTAGGGTGAAGCGTGAGTAGTTCAGTCCCATAACAAATATGGAATAGGGTTTTCTCTTTCCATTTACTAATGTGGAATAGGGTTTTTCTCTAGCAAATGATGGATCCTCTTTCGTGTGATCCTTGGTTGACAAAGTTTTTTTTTGTGGGATGACCCTCCTGGAAAGTGAAACCATAAATTCAAACACACGGGGCGGCTTAGAAGTTGCTGAAAACTTACAAAGGAATCACATGTGAAGGTGAGGAGCTAAATCCAGCTCCGGAGAGGGCATGATCTACTAGCCATCGCTTGGTAAAAAGATAAATCTTTAGATTTTCTACCAACTCCTTTGTTCACTTGTAAGTATAGATCAGCCTCCCGATTTGAAATGACCTGGATACCTAGGTGATGGTCGTAGTTCACCATTATATTCATGCTAAAGATCTGTAGGCGATATGGCTATCAGCATTTTGTGACCTTATTGATTAGTAATGAGGAGCAATCACTGGTCCAGATCCATTCTGGTCTAATCTGCATAGTGTTGAAATGAAATCGTAGATCGAGTATGCTTGTCTCTGCGTCGTAACCTCGACATGTGGTTTCGTATGCTCAGACCATTAATTTTGCAAACCATATGCTTTCTGGCCTGATACTAATAGTGTTATTGTGAAATTGCAGATCATCCTTATGGGTTGGTTATTACATAAATGTTTATATGCTACATGTGAAGTATGTTGTTTATTACATATGAAATTGCTGGTCAGAAATGTCCACGGTATGTTTTTATATTGGTCGAAGCTGAAAATTGTTCATGCTTGATCTACATAGTATTGATGTGGACCGTAAAAGAGAAAGCCATCCCTGTAGGCTGCTCCTTGCATGCATTATTCTATCTACTGAAGGCGAAACCGATGGTCCCTAAATTTCCATCCTGCAAGTGGCATGATATTTACCGAACCCATAATGGCTAATCTAGTTTCATTCTAGAAAGGCTGATGAGGATCATCTTAGGTCGATTGGGTAAGTCCCCTTTGTATTTTATTTCTCTGGATATTGTTTTGTTGGGAGTTCTTTTCTCTCTTTTATTTTTAACATGGTCATTCATGTTTGAAGTGAGAGGTCACCTGATAAGTTTGTACATTCATGTGCTGGGTTTACAACCTGGGTGGCTTTATGGTTAAAGATCACCATTCATTAGTAATCTTGAATATATATTTATACCATCTATACTTTCTTTATGCGATTATCTATGAGGGACTATGTGATTTAAATACAACCGGTCGTCCTTCTGCTATTATGTACCTGGGCTATGGCCACGATGAATTTTTATGCTTAGGGTTTCTTAAATTTATCACTGGTCTTGCAGTGGAAAAGGTCCCCATTTTACGAGCTAGTTCCTTCGTGTTTTTTTTATCCCAAGAGATTGGTGTCATTGAGTATAAATTGTTCTAGCTTGCATATCATTATTTATTGAAAAACTGAAGTCAATCGTGAAGTGTATGGTGTCCACCTAATAAAGGAAATGGTTCAATAGGTATGGCTGACAATCCTTCCCTGAAACGTCGTAGAGCTCATGGGACTTTATCCTTTTTACTTGGTTTTGATCCAAACTCATGCGCCGACATGGGAAACCTAAATCACACTTATAGATTAATCATATTGAGTCACTTGTACATCCAGGTGTGACTTAAGGGTTTGCATTAACCATATTAACTTACCTAGCAGTTACAAGGAGGGAATGAAAAGTGAGATGATACTTTTCTTTTGAACAATTAAATAGTTAAAGTCCTTTATTAAAAATAAAGGTTGTGCACTTGTTGTCCCTGATTTAAAAGGAAGGCCCTGTGAAAGGCTGATTTGTGACATCTATGAAATAGAGATGTGGGAAAGAAGAATAATATTGCAGTGATTGTGCTGCTGAATTGTAATCCTCTTAAGGAATAAAGTAATAAAATGATTAGTAAATTTTGGTGGACGTAACCCCAAGGTTGGGGTGAACCACGTACATTGGTATTGTTTTATACTTTCTTGATGTGTACTATTTTGTGCATTGTTGTATTTTGATGATCTCCTTTTATGCAATGTTTTAAATGGTTGGCTACATTCCTATGAGCATGCTGAATATAAAAGAAAATTTGGTTATCCAATGGTTTTTACAAGGTGGTAATTTTCTTGCTATCAATTGCAAGAATAACTAGTTTAAATATATAGTAACTACGAACAAAAATCTTACCCATTTTCTCACAGTTACTTGGAGGTAATTGGGGGACGTTACATTTATACATAACCTAGTTTTAACAATAATAATACTACGAAAATTAAACTAGGGTGTATAACCCTTGATGAACATTAGTCGATGCATTGAACTTGTAGAAATAAACCAATAATTAAACCCTGGCTAAACCTAGTATAATAAATCCTTCACAACCTAGGATTAATATATTATAATATATGCAAACCCTAGAAGATAGAGACAAAGCAATCATTTCTAGGTTTATAAATACAATATGAACCTTTACCTAAAGAAGCCAGCATTTATGCTAGAAATGAACTTAACATACTAAGAACTCATACCTGTAATTTTATGAAGCTCCTTTAATGGTTGAACCTTCACACTTTAAATAACCAACATTAACCAATTAAGACAAATCTAACCTCTTGTTTTGATGACCAAATCACTTGGGAACTACCGCGTTCCACCCAACCATGACCCAGAACCGTTCATGGCTTCAATCAAGATCCCCCTGAGCTGGACTCCAACATACAAGTAGCTTAGAGCTCCTAAGGTAGGGTTTCTTATCTGGTGTATCAGATCTGGATCAGTTCTCCTTTTTCCTTCTAGGAAAATGTTCTCCAAGAATTACTTGAGAGAAAATAGGTAGAAAAATGACTCCTCTAATGATATATCAAAACCCCAAGCCATTCCCTCGCTTGATTCTATATAGATAGACTTTTTCAGTCAAAGGGACAGTTAAATCAAGAAACTTTGGTTTCTTGATTTAACCCTTTTTAATTACTTTGGTTAATTATTAATATTTTAACTTAGGAACTTTCCTCTAGTTCCTAGTTCTACTTTTTAGGTTTTTGACTATTTATTATCTTTTAATAATAAATAATAATTGATGGAGCTTCTTCTTCTTTCTTTCATTTATTTATATTATTAATATATTTAATTCTTTATACATACCATGTATAAAGTACATAATAATATAACATTTTGTTAACAATTTATTAGGGCATCATATACCATGATCCCTAGACTTAATGACACTTCTCTATTAAGGTCGAGTAGGTAGATGGTTTAGTTATACTAGGCTAGGAAACTCTAAACATCCTTGCATGTTGGATTTTCCTCATATAATTTGGTATCTCTTCAGTACTTGATGAGAATACAAAAATTCAAAATTTCATTTAATCATTTATAAATAAGTATGATGAGATCAATATTTTTCTTAGGTCATTTTCACTCAGAAGTTATTAAATTATTTTCAGTAACCCCTAGCGCTCTCCAGAGCCCATACTCAATGCTTTAAAAGGGAGTTTCAATTCAGTGCAATTCCAAAGCTCCTCATTCAACACTAATGCTAGGATGTACTTTTCTGATACACCTAGGGATACAATGGCCAAGGATCCAATGCTCCAAATCTTAGGCACAATGTCAACATGAAAGGTTTTAGGATTATGCCCAACACATCCAATTATCTTTGCATGTGTTCCATAGCTTCTCTCTCACACAAATGTAAGTACTCATGTGCTCCAAAGATTCTCACTCAACACAAATCATCAATCACTCAAGTGCTCTAGAGCTCCTCGCTCAACTCAAAACATATCATCAATCATGTGCTTCAGGGTCCACGCTCAACACAAACAACCATATTCATATATCATCAATAATTGTCTTATGCCCAATATATAAAACAAATCATCATGTTCATATGCAGTGGGGTATTTGACACAATTATAAAAATAAAACATCAAGATAATCATGATAATCAATAGGCACATGCCTATAAGCATTAGGTCCAAAATTCAGGATATTACAATGAGTTTTCACATAAATCATTTCAAATATTTTAACCTATCCCAGCCATCAAAACCCATGAAGGTTTGGTTGTAGTTCGATACATGTATTCATATCATAAAACAAAACGAAAAAAAGAGAATTAAAATAGCTAATAACAAGACAAAGTCATTCCTTGGGTATCATGCTAATGGAAACTCATCTACAAAACCATGAACTCATATTAATGAAACTAATAAGAATGATCTTACATTGATGTTCCATTTAAAATCAAACATGCATCCAATATCAAATCCTGTGAGATTCCCAAACCAAAACTACCTAACCACAAGTCTAAATTCATCAAATAGCCCAGGATCGAACCTTGAAGGCACCAATAATTTAAAAAAACAGAAAAACACTGCGAATTATACAGTAAGGGTTTCTCCTCTTAGGATGCCCAAAAGAACTTCCATATAAACCAACAGTTTAAGAAAAACAGATCTATGCTCTTTACATCCATTACACAATCGCTTTATAAAAATATAAATACATAATTACAGGTTGTGTATCCATGCCAAGGGTCTAGACAAATATTCATACACATAGCTGAGCCAAGATTCATTCATTCAAACTCTTATTACATACGATAGAGCCATGGAGAATACTACAAAGTTGCATCCATTGATGCACAAACAAATATCAAACCCCAACCAACGAAAATACATAGCTAAACATTTTCCCCACCCAGAGTTTGAAATATCTGTCAAAACAAACACACAATAGTAAGGTCCTTTCCAATATTGGGATTTACCTAAGTAATGGTTGTGTAGGAAACCTATGGCACCACCATCAAGCCACAATAGATCTACGCTCTTTCTCTTGGACAAACCAACACAATTTCCATCAGGAGTATGCAAGAAAAAACAAAATCAAAACCAAAATATTAGATTGTGTAGACAAACGACAATGTTTACCAATGAGAGAGTGGAAGGTTGTTGAGTTGCACAACATGGCTCCTGGAAGCAAGAGACACGCAAAAAAACCTGGAGAAATACCAAATGAATCAAATGCCAACTCTAACTAGTGCTTGAGGAATTCTTCTTGCACTTCCCAAGAAGCACTTAAGTTGCCACCCTATCCACCATTGTCCATCAAATCAAAACCCACAGCGCTATAGTTTTGTGACATCGTTGTTCCATCAATTCACCACCCACCAATGGTAAACCATAAAACCCACAAATGACATGTTAATACAAATTTTCGATGGCATATGAAATATGCCATAAACCATAAACCATTTTACCATATAGTTTCAAAGTATGTATTATAAGGTAGCTAAGGTTTCAAACCTTAAGCATATAAATGTATACCAGAAAGTTTATAAACATGGATATAATCAATCTCTTATGAATCTCATTTACATAGGACTTAGGTTTAGTTAGTCCTAGGACTTTAGTCATCTTTTCACCCATCTTTAAACAAGAATAGTGTAGTGTAGATGTAGTGTAGTAGGATGCTTTTAATTGCTACAGTCTTAGACAGAGTTCACCAACGAGATAACCTGCATAAGAGTAGGAGCCTGCATTATTTCATGATGAACTAAGCAATCCCCTTAGCAATAGAAATCATTACCTTTTCAAGTGGTGCCTCTAGGGATAAAAACCTCGCCATTCCATCCCTTGACATATGAAGGCAAGTCAACCTCTTATGAATAAAACCAAAAACGAATTTAAAAGACATATAAAACAAAAGTAAAAGGTAACATAAAGTAAGTGTCGACAAATATCCGCAACTAGTAGATAGGAAGAGTAACCATACAAACAATTCCAAGCAATAGAAAAACATCATATAAACACATCATCATCACATAGGAAAACACATAGAGGGAAAAGAACTTACGACACTTAGGTTCAGTATACAACCAAGTCTTATTCCACATAAGTTTTAAACAATGTCCTTGAATTTTAGTATTTTACTAGCTTATGAATCTTTATTTATTTTTCGAATTTAGGTACATTACAAGTGGTATCATATCCCAGCTTCAAACACTAAGAGGCCTATTGGGTGCTACGAAAACAGTAATTGTAGAATTAGATTATTCCCAAACCATATTTGAAATTTTGTTAAATAACATAAAATTATTTTTGTTACTAAATATTTTGAATATAGGATTCAGGAATAGTTTAGCGCATGAACATGGCATTATAGGAAATTTCAACTCAAAATGGGACTCCTAAGAAAAATAATAAAATAATAGTTAAATTAATAAAATAATATTTATTAATTTTGGAGGAAGAAAAGAAAAAAAATACTTTTTTGTTCGTATTTTTGACATATCTCCCAGTGGTTTTACTCAAATTTCGATTGGGAGAGATCCCTTGATGAAAAATTAAATTCTGCATCCAACGAGTACCCACTTGGCATGATTTTAACGGACTCTGCTACCCAAAACACAAGAAATACCTGAAAAAAATGTGATGATGATGTCACCATCACGTTTGTTTTCAGGTATTTATTTTTTGGGGGGTAGCGGGCTTGGTCAAAAGTATGCCAAGTGGGTACTTGTTGGATGTGGAATTTAATTTTGCATCCAGGGAGCTCTCCCGATCAAAATTTGAGTAAAAACACAAGGATATATGTTGAAAATACGAACAAAAAAAGTATTTTTTTTATGATACATATCCCCTCATTTATATTAAAAATTTGTTTAAGACCTATACGGTATTTCAAATTTAAAGCAATTTCATTGGCTAACAAATGATGACATGGAATTTGAATTAAGGTTATAAGGCCCATTTTGAGTTGAAATTTCCTCTAATGAAGAAGGAAACAACCGATAAGGAAACTTGAATACTCCCACATGGGAAGAAGAAATGGTGGTTTAATTAAATTCTAATATACTGAAAACCATACAAATACTGCAAGCAGACTTGCAGAGTTTTAAAAATGATAATATGAACAAAAGAAAAGATAAGAAAGCAATTAATGAAGATTTACTGTGGAACATTATTAGAGGAATCCCGCATGGACAGTCTACTCATTCAACCAACAAATCCAAGAAATATTTTTATCATAAATTGGCCAGCAGCCCAAAAAGAAGAAGGAAAATAAGAACACACACCTCAACCTCCTGAAATAGATTATCACAGTATTTTTAGTGCAAAAAGAAACAAAAGAATGCTGACAACCTCCAAGGAGAGTTCAAGAAGATAAGAGCCCCAACCTATGAACGAAACATGAAAACTGGGGAGAAAGTTGAAGAATGGATTCTAGGTATGAGCAATTACTTTCGAGTACACACCTACTGTAGTGATATGACA
This sequence comes from Pseudotsuga menziesii, assembly GCA_001517045.1. Classification (NCBI taxonomy): domain Eukaryota; kingdom Viridiplantae; phylum Streptophyta; class Pinopsida; order Pinales; family Pinaceae; genus Pseudotsuga; species Pseudotsuga menziesii. The sequence goes on from LPNX010453858.1 coordinate 499,250, forward strand.
ACCCTTCTAGCCATCTATAATTTAAATGGAAAAATAGCTAGATGGTGGAGAGACCTGAAGCATATCGAAAAGGATGTAGTAAAGGAAATCCGATGGAGTAACTTTCGCATAATTTTTCAGGAGAAATACATGTCTGAAATATTATTCGACAAGAAGGTGAAACAATTTTGTGAGTTAAGGATGGGTTTCATGACCATGGATGCTTTCATTAATAGATTTTTGGATAGGTTACATTACGTACCTTATATAAAGGATGAGAAAGTGAAAATACAACATTTTTTAGGATTTCTTCCTCCCAATATTCAAGAGAGAATTGAATTTGACATGCCTAAAACTCTAGACACTACCCTACACAAAGCTAGGATTTTCTATGAGCATGGATAACTAAGGAATGAAAAAATGAATAGAATTTGAGATAGGTATAGCACCATCTTGGACAAACACAAACTGGGTTTCAACCCACACCTTACAGAAAATAAAACACCATTTTTCCATCCAATAAGAACTTCAACAAGATAGGTACAAAGCCAAATGTACTAGCACCAAATGCCCACAGACCAGCACCAAATGGGGGAGGCAATGCTGCCCCACTGCAAATCAAATGCTGGAAATGCCAAGGGCTCCATTATGCTAGAGATTGTAAAAATAAGACTAATGGAGTCTTGTACAATTTACAAGAATAACCAACCGTAAAGGACATAGCTAGCACACCAGAGATTTATGTAGCTTTGGATGACTGACAGACAGACCATCAAGATACTATGGTTGAAATAGAAGGTAAGGTTTCAAACACTTCTATTTCAATTTTGATTGACCCTGGTGCTTTTTGAAGCTTTGTATCACCTAAAATTGTTGAGTTATGTAAACTAGAGAAAGTTAAACATGGGAAACCATGGCTAGTGCAATTAACCACAAGTACAAAACACAATATTTCTGAAATAGTTAGAGACTGTGAAGTAAACTTGAATGGTTTTCATGCTAGGATAAATTTGAACATTTTACACTTAGGATTGTAGGATGTACTTATCGGCATGGACTCATTGGAATAACACCTTGTCATGCTTGATTTCCTACACAAGTCAATCTTGTGCATAGATAGCAAAGGAAATAGACAAAGATTCAAGGCATACCTACGAAGGTTCCTGTTAGGCATATATATTCCTTACAAGCAAACAAGTGCATTAGGAAGGGCTGCAAACTATTTGCACTAACCATATAAGATGTATAAGGTGAGAAAGAGTAGCACATCAAGGAATTTCTAGTTCTCATAGAATTTATGTATGTATTTCCTTAGGAAATACGAGGATTACTACCGAAACAAGGCTTAGATTTTTCCATAGAACAGACACCAAGATCAGTTCTAGCTTCAAAATCCCCATACCGCATGAGCACACCATATTTGGTGGAGCTCATATTGCAGTTGCAGGAGTTGATTGAAAAGGGTTATATCCGACCTAGCATGTCCCCTTGGGGAGAACCTATACTCTCCGTAAAGAAGAAGAATGGTATGATGCATATGTGCATTGATTACCACCAACTTAAAAAGATGACCATGAAAAACCATTAACCACTCCCTAGGATCGATGACTTGTTCGATCAAGTTGGAGGAGATAAGATCTTCTCAAAGATCAACCTATGGTCTAGATACCATGAGGTACGGATCCACCATGAATATATTCATAAAACGACCTTTTGTACATGATACAGACACTATGAGTTTGTAGTAATCATCATTTGAGTTGAACAATGCACTCACAAATTTTATTTGTATGATGAACAATATATTTAGTAAATATCTTGATAAATTTGTATTGGTGTTTATAGATGACATCCTAGTTTACTCAAAAAGTAAAGAGGAACATGAGGAGCATCTTTGGATAGTACTACAGGTGTTACGGGAACACCAGCTTTACACTAAGTTTAGTAATGTAATTTTTACAAACCACAGACACAGTACCTATGTAACATCATCTCCAAGAAGGGGATAGTAGTTGACCCATAAAAGATTAAAAAAATAGAGGATTGGCCTACCCATGCCAGTTTCACTGATATTAGGTCATTTGTGGGATTAGCTGGTTACTACCAAAATTTCATCAAGAATGTTTTGAGGATTGCTTGTTCAATGACTGCTTTGCAAAAGAAGGAAAAAACGTTCTTATGGACAACCAAGTGAGAGGAAAGTTTTCATAAACTTAAACAGATTTTGATGACTGCACCAATACTATGAATTGCAGATCCTGATGGGGATTTCGTTGTTTGCATGGATGCAAGCAAGGAAGTACTTGGAGGATTCCTCTTGCATAATGATTGTGTGATCTATTATGAATTGTAGAAGTTAAAAGAACACGAGAAAAACTATCCTACCCATGATCTTAAGCTAGTAGCCATTATCCACACCTTGAATATGTGGAGGCACTACATCATGGGGAAGAAATTTATTCTAAAGACAAACAACATGAGTCTGAAGTATTTATTTGATCTTCTAGATCTAAATTCCAGGAAGGCCAGATGGTTAGCCTTCCTTAGGAAGTACCATTTCAAGTTAAAGCGTATAAAGGGCAAGGAAAATAAAATTGTTGATACTTTAAGTCGACGAGCTCATATGTTAAATATGAGGTAACTTTAAGTCAAACCGATTTGGATTTGCATGAAAGGATTAGAACGACAAACATACTTGACCATTTCTATGTTGAAAATACTCAAGAAAGTCTAAGAGGACAGGTTGTTTCAAAAACAAAAAGAGTATAAAATAGACAATACCGGAGTATTATGGTCCAAAGAAATATTATATGTTCCAGAAAGAGGGGACATCAGGTCCAACATCCACACGGAATTTCATCGAAAACCCTACTCGGGGCATCCGGGATATCAAAATATGATATTTGTAGTAAATAAATGATTTTTTTGGCCTAAGTTAAAGGTCGACATAGCGTTGTTTATCGCAAACTGTCAATAATGTCATCTATTCAAAGATGAGCACCAGCATCCTTTAGGATTGCTGCAACCATTACCCATTCCATAATGGAAGTGGGAGGTCTTTAGTATGGATTTTATTTCGCATCTACCAAATATCAATAAGCAAAATGATTCTGTCTTTGAAGTGGTTGACAAGTTATCAAAAGAAGCACACTTAATCTTAGTAAAGTCAACCTACAAGGCAATTCACATTGCCGACATCTTCTTAAAAGAGATATTCAGATTGCATGGGATACCCAAGGAAATCATCTCGTATCGAGACACGAATTTTACTAGAAAATTTTGGACATCGTTATTCTCCTTATTAGAGACGCCGTTAAACTTTATTATTTCTTACCACCCGTAGACATATGAGCAGACAAAATGGGTAAATCAGATTGTAGAAGACATGCTTAGGATGTATGTTATGAACAATCTCACCAAGTGGGAGGATTATCTGCATCTCATATAATTTGCGTATAACAACGGATACCAGAATTCCACGAAGATGAGTCCCTTTGAGGTGCTCTATGGTAGGAAGTGCATAACATCGGTTACTTGGGATAGCCCGGTGGACTGAATCATGTTAGGGCTCGATTTACTAAAGGACTTGGAACAATTGGTCACTAAGGTCCAACAGAACCTTAAAGAATCACAAGACCATGAGAAGATTTATACAGATAATAAAAGGAAACATAAAGATTATCAAATCGGCAAACATGTTTACTTAAAATTAAAAGCAAAGATAAGCTCATTGAGCTTGCAAAGGTGTGGAAAGTTGGCACCAAGATTTTGCAAACCCTTAGAGATACAGGCCAAGAAAGGGCCAGTGGCATATGAATTATCTTTAACTGCTCATATAAAGGTTCATAATGTTTTTCACGCATCCTTATTGAAGAAATATGCATATGATACTAAACATTTTATTGATTGGTCCTTGTTACAGGTGGAACGTGAAGGGGATTTTGTACCCGAACCCCTTCATACACTGGATGAGAGAGAGGTGTAGCTCAGGAGGCGCACCATAGTCCAATTGAAAGTGCAATGGAAGCACTTTGATGCCGATGAGGCTACTTGGGAGAATGAAACCACCATGAGAGAGGCTTACTCCATCTTATTTCATGATTTCATTCCTAGTCCCTAGAACACCAGGTATGGTGTTGTTCTAACTGGGGAGGGATGTAATATCCCAAATTTTGACCTAACACTTATGGGCATAAGTCCCATCACATGTGATGTTTCTTTGATGTTTATATTTTGTATATTGGGCATAAGACCCCACTCCAAATGAGTATGATGATTTGTTTGATATATTGGGCTCAAGCCAATGCATATGTTTTGTTTAGCATGTATGCAATTGCATGTCTTCGGAGTTGACCCTGAAGCACCTGATTGATTTTATGTTTGTGTTGATTGCAAGCTCTAGAGCACATGAGTGATTTGATGTTTGTGTTGAGCACAAGATCTGAAGCACATGAGTGATTTGATGATTTTGTTGAGCAAGAGCTCTGAAGCACTTGAGTATTTGATGTTTGTGTTGAGCACCATTGCTAGAGCACAACGGATATGAAACCTTTGTGTTGAGCATACATCTCTGAAGCACATGAAAAGATAAGAATTGGAAGTGTTGGGCATAAGCCCTGGAGCATTCCAAATTGATGTTGAGAATAATGTTGGTGCAAAATATTAAGCAAATTATAACATATATCCAATGATTTAATTGTCAACCCGGTGAGAGCGTAAAATTGTGAGGTACAAAAAAAAAATATGTAGGGGCAGAGTAATGCTAACTTAATCTAGGTGACTGAAATTAACATGCAACTGAAATTCAATTAAGCTCGCAAAAACAAGAAATGACATGAAAATAAATCTAATCTAGAAAAGCAGGAAATTGCATGAAATAAATCTAATCTAAGAAAGTATAATATTGCACGAAATAAAATGACATAAAACAATCAACATTAACTTGTGAGCTCACATAAATTCTATACTGACAATGCATAAGAAAGAAATCACTGAAATTCTATACTAATAATTCATAAGAAAGAAACTCAAATTAATATGAGAGAATCAAAGGATTTGCATTAAGCATCATCTCCATTACATAACAATGAAAAATCCATTCTATGACTAACTCTGAAAAGAAAACTATTCTCTACTACCAAACCACTAGAGAGGCCTCTAACACAATCAGGGGAGATCCCTCCTATTTATACATGAATTCAAGATAACTAATCATAATTATAGATACACTATTCTCTCAACTTATCCCTTCAAATCCTCAACAAATCCACTTTTCTCTCAACTCATCCCTTCAAATCCTCAACAAATATTGGATGAGATATTCTCTCCAGATTTCCATGATATTCTCCTTGAAAGTTTCCCACATCTTGAAGATGAAATTAAAATTTGAGGCTAGGTGGTGACTTTTGAGCTTGTTAAAGTCTTCAAATATACCTGTAATCATTACCAAAATCATCCAACTTTAAGGTATAATAAAAATATATTAAATTTCTTAATATTTAACCATAAATTCACACAAAATACTCAAAAATAAACTATTTGGAAAATGGTAATATAAACCCATATTTATTATCAAAGTGGTGGATATTAATAGCTTTATGGAAGGATAAAATAGGAATAAGGTGACAAATGATATATAAACTATGAATAAAATGTGGTATTTTTGCGACTCAACATACCCCCCAACTAAATGTGTTGCATGTCCTCATGCAATTGTAAATAAGTTTTTTGGCTTTACATGATGATGTTTGCAATAGTAAATCATTCCATGATGTGAAATGCATAAGTAGCAGCTGATTTTTGTTTTCTTTTTCTTTATATATATATATATATGTGTGTGTGTGTGTGTGTGTGTGTGTCCGGTTATTTTGTGAAAACCATAACAAATGGTGGTTCTTGTGTTAGCAACATTCATTTCTTTTACTTGTATTTTTGTTGCAATACATAGAATTTAAAAGTATACATTCACTGGAAATAATAAGCTATCAATGTTCATTGGAAAAAATTGGTTTCATTTTATGAGTTATGCAAATTGTAATAAAGTGTAAGTTTGAAGAGACATGTTGGTCAATGGCGAATAAGATGACGAAAAACATGGAATCAGATGGTAATGAATATACCTCCCCCCCAACTGAAGATGTCTTAGGTTCATGAAAATGAGTAAGGTAATGTAACATGCTAAGGGAGTTTTCCAAATTCATTCATTTTCTAGCATTTAAGGAATTACATAGTTAAATATTAGAAAAAAACATACCTCCACTTACCCAAAAAGTTTATGAACTATGCAATAGGAATGTGGTTGTTGTTGCTGGATCATAGAATGTGAAGTGAAGAAATCTGAACTGTTTCTTGGTTGGATGAAATAAAAGATGAAAGATGAAAGTAGAATTGTGGTACTCTCATAAGGCTGAAGTATGCTACTATAAAACTGTTGATGGAGTCATGCAAAGTATAGAGTCTTCACTTGCTACAAAACCAAATGGTACAATTCTTACCATGCAAATAATGCGTACAAAATCAAGGTTTTTACATCCTCCTTATACAAATATTAATGCGTCCTTCTGTAATGATTGAGTAATAGAGAGAGAGGACCGATCCTTTCAGTGGTTGGCCCCTCTAAAAGAAAACTATCTTAATGATCTGGAATAGAGAAGAGTGTGCAAACAAGCGATTTCTATGGTAAATTTGGTATCTTGAAACAAACACCTACCTCCCCCAAACCAAATATGTGCCACATCCCACTGTGAAAAAATAAAAATTAAGAAGAAGGCTTATCTATGACAGCAGCTGCCATCGATTTCAAAAAAGATAAAACAAACTTTATTCAATGACCTCGTTGAAAGGGAAAATATAGACTAATGAATTTGTACACTTTTGATTTACCCTTTACATTAAGATAGATTGATTTTGTTAGGCTAGCTACTCTACATTGTTTTTGTTTTGTTTTCCAACATGCAATAATCTTTGTACCGCTTCAAATGTCGTTACTTTATAATTCTTATTAGAAATGGTGGGAGGTTGAATATATATTTGCCAATATAATGATATATTACAATGATTATATATTTTTGGAAAAATAAAATTATTTAACCTAAATATAAATCAAAATGAATACTTATCACATCATTATATTTAATATATTAGAAAATAGAAACTAATAAGGAATGAAGTCTATAAAGAAACATTTTGTTCCATTACTTATTTTTCACAGTCGAACACTGCAGACCTACGGTAGATGTTTGAAAAGTAGGTCCATCGTCACTAAGCTTCTTCAACAAACAAACAAAAAGTTTTGTTTTTATAATTGGTTTAAATAGCGATATATATATTTTTAAATGGACACTTTTACAAAAAACCATGTTAACATACAAGAAAATACAGTATGCTTGCATCAATCGTGACATTGTGATAAGTTATGAGAACATTTCAGATATGTCTCATAAATTCTTACTTTATTTTAAAAAGATGATTCCCCCACTGCTAGTGACACCTACTATGTGTAATATGAAAAACTCTGTCTAGGGGATGAAGCTAAAAATACAAGACAAATCCATTGCTGATCATAAATCTGGTTTATAAAAATATTTACATTTTATTTTTCCAATATCATCCTCACAAGTTCCTCATAGTTGACTGCGATTTGGTTGCCACTAGTTATGTTTTTATGCAGACTTAATCCAGGGAATAATTCGATCAAGAGATATCAACCATTACCAGAATGGGAACTCTCATCACCACATGCCTAGACCCATTAGAACTTTCATTCAAACCAACTTTGAAAAATATTTGCAGACATAAGAAACCAATCATTAACAAAAAAGTAGGCCAATGCCACCTCCAATTTCAGCAAGAATGCAGAAATACTTTAATATTGATACCCATTTAATTTTAACAATTGTTTCTGGCTTTTGGATTTTACAAACTTATAAATCAAATATGTATTTTGAATAAAATATGTTAATATATTAAAAATCACATTTTGTTAGTACATAGCTAGACTAATTAATGTTGACAAGTGCTTTGAACACACTTCTTTGTGTAAGTGTTTTTTTTATTGTGTCATGATTGCAACAAGAACATCATCAAGGCAAGATACCTTGCTGAAAAGCTCCACCACTGGGAAGATACAGCTGAACCGATTCTAGAAAACATCTGGATGATTCAACCGCTACAAAAGTGAAATGACGATGTTTTGGGGATGCATCTATAATCCTGCCTTCATTCTTACTGACTATCTTTGTTATTTGCATGAGCAATCTAATAGATCTAGGTCACCACTTTACTTTGGCATGCTTTGTTTTTCATTTTTTTTATTGTTAATAGCAATTACATTGGGTCTGTATTTATCTTGTTGTCTAGAACAACTTGGTGAATTGCCTCCTCCACCTGAGTGATTTACTCCTAGATGTCCTGGGTGTTTTACTATAATGTATGGGATGCAAATTCAAAGGCTCTGCACGAAGACCAAAGGTGAGCCATGAAGCCCTTGCCTTGGCATCCCCTATGTGAGTGACCTCCCAGAGGCATGTTTATGAGAAATCTGCACATAGACTTGCAATAACGAACTGGGTAGATAACCTTAACAAGATTGGAAAGAGGGCCCTTACAAAATTGAGTGAGTAAACTCCTTACAAAGCCAAGAACTAAAAAGGAACCTTGCATGCATTATACCGAAGGAAACACATCCACACAATACTCTCGAAACATACTAGAAACCCTTTCATGAATAGAGAATTCCAACAAGATAAACCACCATGTGAAACATCCAATGCCATCAAACGACCAAGACCATAAGACATGCATAATAGAAGCCCAAGAACATATTTTAGTTGTAATCCCAACATACCTTGAATGCAATGGGAAACTCTTCAAAGGAGTCATCATGCAGGATACTAAATATCGATGCCTAAAGTATATCTACCAATGGATAAGCTCTCAAAAAATCATGAAAATTGTATCCATGGAGTCTATTTTTCTAATGGGTAGGCTATTCCATCATTTTGCAGAGCTTAGCATACCATGCATTAGAGGAAATTTCAATTTAAAATGGGCCTTCCAAAAATAATACAAAGTCCATGTCATCATGTATTAGCCAATCAAAATGATTTAAAATTCAAAAAGCGAGCACCTCTTAAACAATTTTCTAATATAAATTTGGGAATAGGTATCATAAAAAAAAAAAACTACTTTTTTTGTTCGTATTTTCAACATATCTCCCTTTGTTTTTACTCAAATTTCTATTGGGAGAGCTTGTTGGATGCATAATTAAATTCCGCATCCAACGAGTACCAACTCGGCATACTTTTGATGGACCTTGATACCCCAAAAACAAGAAATACTTGAAAAATTGTGATGATGATGTCATCATCACATTTTTTCAAGTATTTCTTGTTTTTGGGGTAGCATGGCCTGTCAAAAGTATGACGAGTGGGTACTCATTAGATGCAGAATTTAATTCTGGATGTTCTGCATCCAATGAGCTCTCCTTATCGAAATTTGAGTAAAAACACAGGGAGATATGTCAAAAATACAAACAAAAAAGTAGTTTTTTTCTTTTCTTCCTCCAAAATTAAAAAATATTATTTTATTATTTTAACTATTATTTTATTAATTTTCCTTAGGAGGCCCATTTTGAGTTGAAATTTCCTCTAATGAATACTCTTTCTCTTAGTTGATTTGCAGTTTTCTCATCAATCTCTTTTTTCTTAAACCTGGTAAACAACAAATTTTAGGTCTATCCTATACCTATAGTGTGCATGCTTATGATTACACTTTCGGCTTATGCCTATACATATGCTTCAATTTCTTTTGGGGCTAGGAAAACTAGTGAGTAAACCGGTTGTTAAACTGGGTAATACGTGGAGGGATCTAGATCTTTACGAGGTGATGGATTTCAAATTAACCTTACGTAGGTAGGTCTATATGTATATGCATGGCCTTGGAATCAGATAAACACCAATTGGTTATTAAACTAAAATGAACCTCTCACTCTGCCATTCCTCCCTTTACTGGGTCTTCAATTGATGGATCAACGGAATAAACTGGGTAAATTCCATAAATTCGAGCAACTGAATCTACATATTGATCCCACTTTTATATAACCCGATAATTGGCTACAGTCTCCCGAATGAGCTAGAATCTCCAAGTAAGCTAGCTACGTCGAATAAAAATGAAATAGATAAATGAATGTGCCTCCCTTATTCAATTTATCTACATTGATGGCCACAGATTTCATTGGAGAGATTGTGCTCAATTTGGCGGAGAGTTAAATCATTCAGTTTCCTAGACGTAAGGCTAGCCGATTTAGATGGGATTCCCCTCCTACCATTGCATTTGTCAATGATATGAATCAAATTACAATGAAAAACACCCTAGAGAACCGACTTGACAAGGATCACATCCTACATAAAAAATGGAACACCAAGGAGTGAATCACAGCCAAAAAATACGAGAAGACAAGGCATGATTTCTCTATTAAGCGTGCAAATATCAGCGAGAAGACAGGCACAAGATATTCTATTACACGCAGGGAAGAAATTGGTTTCATGCATCTAACTACTTGGTAATGTATTTGTGGTCATCACCGTTGATTGCGTGGGTTGTTGCAGATGGGACACACCCATACATGTGGACACAGCTAGCGGTGGGTTTATTGCATCTTTCCTCTATCTGGAGTTGGAATGGGATTTCCAGCTTCCATTGGTGAAGAGCATAAACATGAGCGAGCACAAGTATGGTCTCGTCTATGTTGGAATTGGATGGGTTATCTGTAGAGAAAAGCAAGATCTCCTAGAGGAGCTCATTTTTCACATCACTATTTGGTCGTCGATCAGCCCACCTTTACCCTTAGCTTCTCAAAAGGAAAAAGGAAATTTTCTTTTATCAAAAGGAGCTTGACAATAACTCTATTTCATACATTTTGTCCAAATATGTCTAGGTCCTTCTGGTGGCATTCTCACTCAAGGACAATAGCAAGCACGACGAGTTTCAGATCTTTGCATGTGGGATATGCAACTCAATCTATATCCATGTTATTTGAAAATTTTTATATATTTTGTTGTTTTTTTTTCTATTTCTTTAAGTGTTTTTATGTTTGCAGGTTTGCGCATGAAAGGTTGTTTGTGTTTGTAGGTTGCGCATGGATGACTGAAACTCTGTTTCATTTATTTTATAGCTTTTTCAATGTATTTTTCTTTTTAATATTAATATTAATATTTAGAAATGGCATTGTTTTAATATATATATATATATTATAATGTTTATTACTAGTTTTTAAATTTTTTATTTTCATTATATATACATTAATGTTTAATGTTTATAGTTGCAAGTTTTATTAAATTAATAATATATATATATTAAAATTTTAAAACTAGAAAACTTTAACAAAGAAACAAGATATAATATANACATATTAAAATAAAAAACTATATAGATTTTTATTTTTATTTGTTTATTAATTTATTTATTTTATTTTCTAATTGTTCATAGATTTAAAAAAAACTAACCTTTAATGCATTTTTTATTCTTAGCATGACTTAGAAAATTTATTAAATGAAAAATGAAAATAAAAAGAGAGAAAATTTTTCATTAATATTTTCATATTTAAAAGATTAAAACTAATTTTAATTCCAAACAAAATTAAAAACAATAGTAATTAAGACTATTAGAAATAAAAACGAATAGAAACATTAAAGAAAATTAAAGCAATACATCCTATATGGTAATTGAAAGAAACCAAAACCTACCTACTTTATTTTAATTGGAATTTACAATTATTTATGTGTAGTGAAATTTCTTGTGAAACCACACATGTAAAAGCAGTAAATGAAATCTATTATATTCAAAAGTATGTGAAATTAGGTATTGTAAATATAAACTAACAAAGTAAAAGAAAAAACAAAACTGATCTAACCTAATACTTACTTGGAACCATTGTTTGATGCAGCTTTCGTTTGCATGATGATCACCTGAGATCCCTTCTTCATCGTATTCAATCTCCAGTTTGAACAGGTGTTCTTGATCTTATATGCATGATTCTTCAAATGTTGATTCTTCCTTGTTTGCTTCAGGAGGAGTAATTACATCTTTGGCTGCTATCAAGATCTCCTCTTCTAGAGAAGAGGAGATCTCGGTTTTTGCTAAGATCTGAGTGAGTTGTTCTAGACTTATGCTCATCGTAAAATCATTTTATCAACTCGAATGCTTAAAAAATGAAAAACAAATATATAAAAATACAAAAAATAGTATGAAATGAGTTAGTACCAAAACGAGTGCAAAAACAAAAATTAAAAGTGCACAAAAATATGTACAAACAAAAATGAACATATACAAAATTAAAAACAAGTTAGTATGAAATAAAGGCTAGACCAAAAAATGAAATTAATCCAAACTGAAAATGAAAAGGGAAAATTTGCATAAAAACAAACTCGCATTTGCAGAAAAAGAAAATATTTTGCAGAAAAATAAACACACTTGCAGAAACAACAAGGCTTTGGGGTGACCAACTAAAGTGGATTCATCTTGCTGTTACACCACGAAAATTCTAGAAATTTCCTAGTGAATTCATCCTTGTGTCTTACCATTTCTCCTCCCCCTTTCTATGTTAAAAAAATGAACTTTCTATGTGTCTGAACTCTGATCCCTTTTAGCACCTCCCTGGTAACGACGCCAAAATGTTGGTGCAAAATGTTAAACAAATTATAACATATATACAATGATTAAATTGTCAACCTAGAGAGAGCGTAAACTTGTGAGGTATAGACAAAATATATGCAGGGACAGAGTAATGCTAATGTAATCTAGGTGACTGAAATTAACATGTGACTGAAATTGAATTAAGCTTGCAAAAACAAGAAATGACATGAAAAGAAATATAATCTACAAAAGCAAGAAATTGCGTGAAATAAATATAATATAAGGAAGCATAATATTGCATGAAAAAAACTAACATAAAGCAATCAACATTAACTTGTGAGCTCACATAAAATCTATACTGACAATGCATAAGAAATAAATCACTAAAATTCCATACTAACAATTCATAAGAAACAAACTCAAATTAACATGAGAGAATCAAAGGATTTGCATTAAGCATCATCTCCATTACATAACAATGAAAAATCCATTCTATGACTAACTCTCAAAATAAAACTATTCTCTACTACGAAACCACTAGAGAGGCCTCAAACACAATGAGGAGAGAGCCCTCATATTTATACATGAATTCAAGATAACTAATCATAATTACAGATCCATTATTATCTCAACTTATCCCTTCAAATCCTCAACAATTCCACTTTTATCTCAACTCATCCCTTCAAATCCTCAGAAAATATTGGATGGAATATTCTATCCATATTTCCATGATCTTCTCCTTGAAAGTAGCCCTCATCTTAAAGATGAAATTCGAATTTGAGGCTAGGTGGTGAATCTTGAGCTTGTTAAATTCTTACAATATACCTATAATCATCATTAAACTCATCCAACTTTAAGGTATAATGAAAATATATAAAGTTTCTTAATATTTAACCATAAATTCACTCAAAATACTCAAAAATAAACTATTTGGAAAATGGTAATATAAACCCATATATATTATCAAAGTGGTGGATATTACCGGTTTTATGGAAGGATAAGATAGCAATAAGGTGACAAATGGTATATAAAAGATGAATAAAATGTGGTATTTTTACGACTCAACACATAATCTATGGAACATCGGAGCCTTGGCCATTGTATCCCTAGGTGTATTATACAAGTACATCATACCATTAGTGTTGAGCAAGAGACTGTGTTGGACTAGGAAAGAGTAGTAGAACTAAAGTGCTAAATAAGTTAGGAACAAATATCCACAAGGAGAAAAGTGAAGTGCAGGCACACGATGGAAAGGAAAGTGAAGGAAGGAAACGTAGTGCATAATAGAAAAATTTGTGGCAGAAGAAGGAGATTGATTGCGGCAAGGAGTAGTGCGATGGAGGAAAACCGAATCTACATGCGTGCAGAAGGGTGACGGCTAGAAAGCGACAGGTTGGGAAGATCGTGGGTGCTAGAGTCGGCGTAATTAAATGTAAGGAAGCAGAGGTTGCACATATGAAGGAATCTATGTAATTCACGACGATAACGCCTTATGTCAGTCATACCTATGACATCTTGTAACCATTTTTTGACGGCTGATTATGACTTGTAATAAATGAACTGTATGTGGTCAACCATGCATGGTATTGTAAAAGCTATAAATAAGAGGAACCCGTTTTGTATAGGTGGTGAATAAATTAGAGAAGAATTTAGATAGTAGTGTTATAGAAGGTTTTTAAGCCGTGAAATCCATTTTGCAGAAGGGTTACCAAATAGTAGTTTTTGTAAGGAGTCATTCTACAGCTGAGTGCGCAAATCGTAGTCAGAAGAGTCGATCCAAGCTGTGTTCGAATCACTAGGAGAGATAGAAGAAGATCATAACAAAACCAAAGAGAATGAGAGGGAGAAAGAGTCTGTGAGTCAAAAATACATATCTCAAACAGTTTGCAGTCAAGACAAATACTGAAAGGTGCATATATTTCTCATGCCAGATTAAGATAAACCTTTTGGTTTTTCCCAGATGGGTTTCCACATTATATCTTGTGTCACTTGAATGTGCATGTTGAATGTTTGTAGGCTATATTGCATCATTTACATTTATTTCTTAAGTGAATGTCACACTATTAGTAAAATGATTTGAATGAATGAATGAACTGTATCATTGAAAGCATGTTATATTATTTCAAGTTCATTTTTCGTTAAGTTGTTAAGGGAGAATTTGTGCCACAACTTGGGTGTGTCACATTGTTGCATCACTATTGAGTTAGTAAAAGATCTCCAACCATCTGAATCTGTCGATCACCTTATTTGTGTGCTAGGGGACTGTAATCCTTCACCTAACTGCAGAAACATGGTTCTGGAACTTACCCATCAAGGAAATATATCTCAGGTAAGACTACCGTTGCGTCGTAGGTGTTGCTGACTAAGGCTTGCTCTGTCGAGCTAATATCTTTGGGTTTTTTGTTGCGTGCAAGGAAAACCTGAGGCTGGATCATGACCATGAGTAAAATTCACCAAGAAATGGTTATGTTGTCGAGAACTTTATCATTTGTGTCAAGGGAAATGTTATGGAATCTGACAAAGAAGAAAATCGAGGATTGGCTTGAATCTAAGACATTGCATTTATGTAAAGGGAGAGCGAAAGATCACGGTTGATCCCAGAAGAATGGTTGGACCGACACCTGTACACAGATATTCATGAAATATTCTTTTCATATTTTCCTGTTGTGCTACATGGGTGGTTTTCAAGATTGGTAACTCGACAGACAAAATTTCAAAGAAGGGAAGCAGTTAAGTGGAGTGTTCAGCTAATCCACGAGTTGGAAAGTGTAAATAACCCCATCTCTAGAGCTATTTATCTTTGGGTCGATAGTATTTTACAAGCATATATTACTGAGTTTGTTGTTGAGATGATAACCTCATATAGTGAGGCTAAAAGAAATTTGTTCCAAGGACCCCGCGGGGGGTACTTTTTATCTATAAATATATGGATAAAGATGCTCATCTATGAGAAGGGAATTTTGTAATTGAGAAGTTGAGTCGCAATATCCAAAAGAAATAATATGTCCCAAAAGACCTGTAAAGAAAATGGGAAATGTTGAGCTGAGATGTTCCTAGGAAGTACAGAAGCTAAACTAGAAGTTGGATATTTAAGGAGTGGAAGAATATTCTGGTCAGGGAAAATAAGAAAAACAATAGGAGGAAGACAGAATCATAGTCTGTTCAGAGAAAGTGAGTACACGTTTGGGTTGCGTCTAGATGAAGGGTATTGCAATGAAGAGGAAGAACATCAACTAATTTCTGAAGGAGAAGAAGAATCATAAGAATATGCGGAGACATCAAAATCAGAACGTGACTACACCACACCAGGAGCATCACAAGAGGTAAGGTCTAGAAACTCGTCTCCTAAAAGAACTGTGAGTACTGGTAGTACTAGTGCTACAACTAGTGCGTAAGCAAGTCCACCTTCATTAAATTGTCCATTGAACATCCCCGATGACAACTCAATGGCTGGGATAGATATTAGGTTATGTACATTCAATGGAAATGAAGTAGAAGATATAGAGCAACATTGGTTCCTCTGTGAAGCTATATGGATGGTTCACCAAGTTCAAAATGAGGATATAAGGAAAGACCAGATGGTTACAACTCTACAGGGTCATGAGTTGGACTGGTATATGAATTTTTGCATAGTATTAGCAAGATACTCATAGAAGACTCTTGATGATATTCGAATCACAATGATTTATGAGTTTAGAAAACCTAAATCTGAGTCATAGTGTATCACCAAGATCAAAGAGATAAAACAGTTACTAACGGAGTCCATATGGGTTTTTGACAAGCAGTTTAAAACTCTGATGGAAAAAGTAAGTTTCCAAATCTCGGATGTACAGCACAAAGAATGGTTTATTGTTTCCTTGTTACCACACATCTGAGGCCCTTTGATGCAAAAAAATATTGTGTCGAAGATGGAAGCACTGAAAATAGTGATGAAGTTGGAATCCTCATCGATTGAAGATGGTGGCACAGGGATGGTGCAGATCTAGTCGCATTTGGCTAACCTGACAGTATAACTTTAGGATATCAAGAAAGGAAAATAAATCCAGGAGGATTTACGGTGTACAAGATGTAGAGCAGATGGACACCACAAGGATAATTGTCCGGCGTACATGAACTATGTCTCATCAGGTGTGCCTAATCTGTTGAATACCTAAGGACTACCCTAGTGCATAATATGCTAGACTAAAGGACATCACCATGAATACTGTCTATACCTACAAAAGATTGTAAGTACCCCAGCCAACCTTTATTGTAAATTTTGTAAGCGAGTAGGGCATGATGATAAAGATAGCAGAGTATATCATCTCTTGAAGGAGAAGACGGTAGATACCTACCTAATGAAGAATGGCGAGAAGATTCAGGATGAACAGGCGCAAGTGCACTACCAACCTGCACATTATTCATGGTATCAGCCTCAATACCCACAGAATCAATATCCACCATAGCAACAACACCCTCAGCTTATGGGGGGATGAAATTTCAGATGCAGAGGATAGAACCCAAGAGGATTTGGAAAAGGAAGAGGTCAAATCGTATGCTACAATTGTGGGAAGCAGGCCCATTATGCTAGAGATTTTCCAGATCATGCAAAGACATGTTCACATTATAAAGCACAGGATCATAATGTGGAACAATGTCCCTAGTTGATTGCAAAATTGCAAGCTCGGACAGTGGGAGTTCCTAACCCCGCCCAGAATCCCAACCCAAATTGCAACCTGAATATTCAAATGATTGTTTTTGAGCTAAGAGAACCAAGTGTTGTTGTCATAACATGAGGAAGTGTTGCAACCGGAGCATATCAGAATATACAACATGGACAACAGCAGGTGTGACCTGCGACGCAAAGGAAAGTGCCATTTGATGTTAAAAAATGGAAGAAAGAATTTTTGGACGTGCGACCAGAGTTTGTAGATACACAACCCTCATCGACCTCATGCGAAGTCCGGGAGATGCCTGAACAATTTCAACAGATATTCTGGAAGTAGGTTACAAACAAGGTTAGTAAGATCAAGTTATTTCTTTCAAGTTGCTTAGTGCTAATCCATCATAAAGATGTTGTTGCAGAATTATAAGCGATTATAGAAGAAACCCCATTAGTGCCGCAACCTGAAAGAAGAGTTAACCATGTTAGAAATAAATTCAAAACTGGCCTCGAGTTAAGAATGGTTGTGCAGATAGGCGATTACAACATGGATTATATTATCTTCTTGGGTTAGACATTAATATTTTTATGTGACAAACTTGGGAAAGCATGAACAAGTCATGCTTAGACTGGTCCCCTGTCGAGTTGAGGATTGCAAATCAATAAAAGGTCCTACCGATTGGTAGGTTCAGTCAATTTCCTGTCGACGTTAAGGGGTTGCGAACATTTGAATATTTTAAAGTTATCGATATTTTTCGACGACACAAACCCATATTCCATGCTTCCAAGGATAGATTGGGAAATAGAAAATTAGACAATCATAAACTTTAAGAAAAGAATCCTCTCATTCGAAGCTAAAGAAATAAGGGTATATTTTCCCATTGACTCGCTTAAGGGACAAAGATATGTTGAACCAGTCTATAGTGAAGGAAAATGTGATTATATGGACTATATTTATAATGTCACCTGCTTAAAACATGATTACATAAATCCTACATCGAATGGGAACTTGATTTGGGGGAGTAGTAGCTCATGCACATCAAATTTAGGAGAGGTTGGAGAATTGGAAAAACAAACTGCATGAAGTATCTATGTGGAGATGCGCCAGGATTACTAGGTCTGTGCGACAGGTGGAGTCTTGGTCGAGGGAGTTACCCACATATGAGGACTTACCTAATCTTGTGACTTTTCTAAGTGAGCTTGAAGGAATGGTAACAGAACTATAGCGCTTGTCCACATTAGACTTTATGTCGAATGCTATGCCCTATAGATGGTGGGATACACATAATAAATCTATATCTGAATGGCCATAATGAAAAGATTGTTGGAAGTCATATTTAGAGAAAAAATCACAGTTTCAGGTCAAAAGTACACAGGGTTATCAAGCCATGTGGAACACCTCAATTAGTGTCACACGGCATTTGTAGAATACCCGCGACAAGAATGGGTCCATCATTTCATACACACATTGGAAATGACACCTAGGGGATGGTACACATCCATGGAGATACGACAGGGAAATCGAGATTGGGAGAAGGTTGTTAAACAATTCACACACACATTTGATTTTTTTGATGAGCAGCCAACATTCGATGTTGCGCCTCAAACGATAAAAGAGAAAATATTTGTTGAAATCCCTATCGAAGTGGTGAATTCCAATGAGTGTAGTGTGACAATCCAACACTGGATGGATTGTTATAATCTGGCCGGAGAACCATATGATGATCCAACCAACCTTAACATAGCAAAGTTAGAGGGTATGCGCGAGGTGAAAGGAAGTGGTATTTCTAGCTAATAGTTCCTCAATCCACTTAGAATTAAGAAAGTCAACATTGTTACGCCGAAAAACCCAAAGTTTGCCAATATTGCAGATTATTAGGATGAGGAAACAGTAGAAAAAATAACGGATTTGCTGTATGAATTTTAGGATATGTTCCCTACCAACTTCTCAGAGATGAAGGGAATAGTTGGAGATCTAGGGGAGATTAAAATACCACTAAAACCATATGCAAAACCAGTTAAACATCGAACATATAGGTTGAATATGAGGTATAAAGAAAAGGTGAAAGATGAGTTAGACTGAATGTTAGATGCAAGAATCATTGAACTAGTTGAAGAATCGGGATGAATTAATCTTATAGTAATTTAGGATAAAAAGAGAACATGTGAATTTAGGATCTGTGTCAACCTAAGAAAACTTTATGATGCATGCTTGCATGATCCATTCCCAACCCCATTCATTGATGAAGTACTTGAAAGCATTGGAGGACGGGAGATGTATTCATTTACTAACGGATTTTCTAGTTATCACCAAGTCAGAATAGAAAATAAGGATCGACACAAAACGACCTTTGCGACAGAATGGGTCTGCTATTAGTATACAGTAATGCCCTTTGGACTCAAGAATGCTCTTGCTATTTTTTCTAGAATAGTAGTTTCTGCTTTTATATATTTTATACATAAATTTCTTGAATTCTACTTTTATTATTGGACTCTGTTTGGTATAGTAAGAGACCATATTGAAATTCTATGCATGATGCTAGAGCATTGTCGCTGGTATCAGATCGCGCTAAATTCGAGGAAACGTATTTTTTGTGCACCATTTGGTGTATTGTTAGGACATGTAGTGTGTCGCGATGGAATTTTGGTCGATCTGGAAAAATTTGCGATTATTATTGAGTTAGCACCACCTACATCAGTCAAGCAGTTCAGACCAATGCTAAGACACACATGATATTATAGAAAATTGATCAGAGGATATGTAGAGATAACTGCTCCAATGGAGAAGCTTTTGAAAAAAGATGCAAAGTTCTAGTGGACAGAAAGTTGTCAGGAAAGTTTAGACAAGTTAAAGGGAAAGATGGCTACTGCGCTAATACTAGTATTTCCAGAATAGAAGAATCAACTCCATGTTCATGTTGACACATCATCTATCGCACTTGGCATATTTTTTACGCAACTGAGTGATGGCGTGATTGTTCAACCTATTGATTTTTCCAGCAGAAATATTTCGACAGGAGAGAAAAATTACACTATGATAGAAAGAGAAGGACTCGCCATGGTATATGTGCTACAAAAATTCAGACACTATTTGTTGGGTGGACATTTTAAAATGTACACTGATCATTCAACATTAAAATACCTAGTCAACAAGCCAATGTTCGTGGGGGAGATCTGTTGATGGCTCCTCCTCTTTCAAGAATTTGATTTTAAAGTCAATTTTAAACCTGGTCGACTGAATTTGGGGATCGATCACTTGTTAAGGATAAAAAGTGGTGAAGAACCAAACATCCTGGAGGATAATTTTCCTGATGTGCAACTATTTATGATCACCATGTTTGATGACCAGTAGAAGGATATCATCCACTTATTTAGTATAGGTTATGCAACTAAAGGGTTCACCACTGCGCAGAAAAAATAGTTGGTCGTCAAAGCTGCTGATTTTTAGTTGATCGTGGTGTAACTATACAAGATGGGCCCTGACGAAATATTATGTTGGTTTGTTTTAGAACACGAATGACCTTGGGTAATGAGTGAAGCACATGCCGACGTCACAGGATGACACTACGTCGGAAGTACAACAGTGTGCAAGATATTGCAAGCTGGATTATGGTGGAAAACCATCCATATGGATACTAAGAACTTTTGTTGAAGCTGTGATGTTTTCTAGAGAACAGGAAAACCATTGAGACACGAGAAAATGTCGTAAGCGCCACAGATAAACCTACAAGCGTTTGATAAATGGGTCGTTGATTTTGTTGGTCCTATCAGTCCACCAGGAAAAATGACTATTGCATGATATATTATCGCAACGATGGATTACTTAACCAGATGGCATGAAGCAACACCTGTTAAATATTATATTGTTGCGGCTGTGAAAAATTTTCTAATTGAAAATATAGTGACAAGGTTTGGCTACCCTAAAATTCTTCTGAGTGATCAAGATATGTATTTGGTTAATAAGTTGATTGATGAGATTACTGAAGCTTCAGATTCAGCATAGGAAAATGACACCCTATCATCCTCAGGCGAATGGAATGGTTGAAGCATTTAACAAGATTTTATAAAATCCATTAACCAAAGTATGCAATGCGCATAGAGGTGATTGGGATCAGAAAGTTTCAGCTATGCTATGGGTATATCGCACAACTTGCAAAATATTAATAGGACACATTCCATTTAGATTGGTGTGTGGACAAGAAGTTGTTGTGCCGATGGAATATATTGTGTCAAGCTTAAGAATTGTTGCGCTAACTAAAATGAATGATGTGGATGTTATCGAGCAAAGATTATCGTAGCTCATTCAAATGGAGGATGAACGCTTTGTAGCATGGTTCCATCAAAACATAGAAAATAAAATACAGAAATCATGGCATGATCGCCATATTAAGACTAAGCATTTCAAAGTTGGAGGAATTTTTTTTATGTACGACATCAAATGTTTGAAGTATCCAGGTAGGTTGAAAACACATTGTCTAGGGCCATAGTGGTCACACACATCATTGGTGCAAGAGATGAAAAATTACATAAGTTGGATGGGACACCAGTTGCAAGAATGATAAATGGAAGCCGGTTGAAACCTTACTCGGATAGCTATGACATGGTTAGGTAAGGAGAAAAATTAAAAAAAATAGAGAAAAAGAAACCATTATGTTGCACACCTATGACATGAGTATACAAATCCCACAATAAAAGTGTGAATGATAGATGAACGCCATTAAAGCATGGGTACCCAAAAATATTTAGGCGGTTATGACAGCTCAGAGTCATTAATTTGACAAGTCCGAGCAAAAGTGGTGGAGTTCTTTTTGGTCCCATCTATCGTCCTCACCATAACTATCCTAACAGGTACAAGTCAGAACTCAAGCATGCGAGTAAATTTTGAAATGGTTCGAATGGGAATCCCATGTGATCGACAAGTTGCATCTCTTCCATCGAGTGATTTCATTCAATATTAGCACCTACATATAAATATAAGCCTTCATCATCAAGATTCCTTTTACCTGCAAGAAATAAGAAGAGTGAACCAATTTCTGCAAATGTGAATGGCCAAAGACGATGGTCATTTCGATTTTTGGTACCAGCAATGAACAATCGACATTATGAGTGCATCACCCTTCCCAATACTTAAAGAGGTTATATTTCCTGAAGCATGGCAGAAAGCGCAAAAAGAATCAGAACCAATGGTGCAGCTGCTGCACGAACTCTTCCTGTTGCTACTTCGGCCCCAGTTCAGAATCCACCAGCTTCAGGTCGAGGACCGTATATATCGACAGTATTATCGAGCATGGATATTCTAGTACCATCAAGGCCTCTAGTAAGGGAGACAAAGTCTAGACCGAAGCGTAAGTACACCAAAACAACACCATCTCTGCCACCAAGAAGAGAGAGGAATGATAATCTAAAGGAACGGAACCTGCTACCACCATACATTCCACCAAGGAGAGCAAAGGAGACACAAGTGAAGCTACCGAAGGAAGAAATCTCCTCCCTAGTTTCACCCAAGATCCTCGTTGGAGTTCTGCTGCAAAAGCAAATCATACCAAAGTTGTTGAAGATGAAGTTTGAAGACAATGATATGCGCAAGCAGCATGACTTGGATAGAGAGAAGTACATGGTAACTATTCCAGCCACATTGCTCGTACCATAGCTCATTGTTCCAATGGAGTGGGATCGAGGAATAGACCAGGAGGGTCTAGTTAACTTGTTGTATATGCCTCATTTTGGTTGAAGCTTAGAGGTAAACACATATGTGCGCCAGGTGTTGGTATGCTTCGATGGAGGGTTTTTGTGGCTCGACGGACCATATTTTGTCGACGTTGAACTAATTTCATTGATCATGGGTATCCTACATTCAAAAATTGAACCTACAGCATATCTACAGAAGGATCAGGACATGACGATGATCGCAAAGTTCAAAGACAAGTATGACCTTTTTCGCACAAAAAGAGGATTCTAGATTGCCTCTATAAATGACAATTCAATGAGGTTCACAATGAAGGCATTATCTTGCAAGATACTGCACAAGATGCAACCCACTGAGTGAACTGCAGGAATAATTGCACTAGTTGAACTCTGTGCCCAAGGAGTATAGATCAATTGGTCCCAGTATCTGTTGAATGAGCTGCTAGACAATGCATCCCAAGCTCAAGAAGATGATAAAGCACTATTCCATTACTCATGGTTGGTTGTTTTGATTTCCTTCGTAATTTGGTTTGACCCACCAGACTACCATCCATTTGAGGTCCCAAAGTTATGTCGAGGCACAAAGTATTATAACCTTTGGTTCGATAAAGAGGATAATATTCGATAGAAAGATAACAATATAGATTTTTTGTTGCATGGTGAAACGTTAAGGGAAGTACTGCAACACCAGAATAGAATGCTCCTTGCAACAATCCAAATATATGCACCTATTATAACTTTCTAGGTTGGTGTCCATAATGTCATACTGCAGCCACGACAGGACCCAAAGGAACAATCGCTATCGATACACTTCATGATGTTGAAGCTGTCATCTAGGACTGGCCTGAAGCATGGAGCATCCCAGTTGCAGAGGGGATGAACCAAGGTGTAGGAAAGTGTGAGGTGCAAGACATCCCGCCGTAAGATTCAAGAGAATAAGAAGAAACTGATGAGGAGTCTGCATAGGATGATTCAGTTTCCACACCAACTGACGAGGAAGTGGACAAGAAAAAGAAAGCGTGGGAAAAGGAGAAGCATGAACAAAAGCATAAGAAGAGGAAATCTAACAAAGCTGCTAATATAGTTAGCTTAGATGGTGAAGACACAACCATGATGGTAGGCGTAGTTGCGGGAGTTGTGCAGACCAAACTTAAGAACATAAGTAGAAAACAAATGAACTTCACTAATAAAATCACAGTGCATGTCAATAGGCTTATCGAAGACATCAATCAAGTGCAGTGCATAGTAGAAGTTGAGATGCATGGAGATGAACCTGCTGATACATTGGAAACGCCACTATTGTTGCCACCGCTTAGGGTGGAGCTAGCAACGCATGTACTGGAAACAGGGACATAAGAATTTGATGAGGTTTCCCATGAGTTGGGGACACTGTCTCTTTAATTTTCCAAGGTGATAATGGATCAGGTATATGTTGTTCAACATGAGACTGTGACAGAGATAAGAATCCAAGAAATTTCTCTTGCATATTAGGCCCAGAAAAAGACAAGGAAGGATCAAAAGCACAAGGCCCTCCTTCAACACAAGGAGCAAGAAGTTAAGGCACAGGGAAAAACCAGGTTCATACTTGATGAATCCATTAGCAATGCAGTCGTAGAATTCCCAGAGGAAGAAGGCCAATAAGAAATGGATACAAAAGCTAAGGTAGCTTGCTTATCCAGGATTACAATGGACCTAAAGAAGCAATTTGAAGAACTTAAAGTGCACCAGAGACCAAGTACACCTCCTAAGGTGATAGAAGCACTCCAGAAAACAACATATGAGACTATTGATAGAATTAAGCAAGTAGAACGAGTTACAGGGCTCATTCATCCTATGTAGAAGAAACTCCACCACATAACTCAGTCACTCGAAGACGTAATGTTAAAACATATCGGTTCCGACCTTGTATAGAAATTATTAAAACATGCATAAGAGGTACGATAGGAAAGTGTCCAAGTAGAAAAAATTCTCTAAGAATTTCTGGCTAAGGTCGGCACCATGGAGCAAGGAGTGACAGAACCATAAAAATTCTTAGTGGCTCGGGACAAGCCACATGTGAGTGTTGGGGGCATGTTCATCCAAGAAAGAGAAGGAGAAATAAAGTACAAAAGAAGTTAGTAACAAATATGCACAAGGAGGAAAGTGGAGCACAAGCGCCCGATGCAAAGGAAATGAAGGAAGGAAATGAAGCATAGAATAGAGAAAGTTGCGGCAGAAGAAGGAGATAGACTGTGGAAAGGAGTAGTGCAATGAAGGAAAAATGAATCTATAGGCATGGAGAAGGGCAAAGGCTATAAAGAAATGGGTGAGGAAGATTGTGGGTTCTAGAGTTGGCGTAAGTCGACGTAAGACAGTGGAAGTCACACATATGAAGGAATATATGTAAGTCAAGCAAATAGAGCCTTGTGTGAGTCATACCTATGAGAGCTTGTAACCATTTTTTGATGGCTGATTATGACCTGTAATAAATGAACTATATGTAGTCCACCCTGTGTAGTCTTGTAGAATCTATAAATAAGAGGAACCCATTTTGTATAGGGGTTAAATAAATTAGATAAGACGTTGCAGAAGGGTTGTTGAATAGTAGTTTTGTAAGGAGTCATTCTGCACGTGAGTGTGCAGATATTATTTAGAAGAGTCGATCCAGGATGTGTGTGGATTACTAGGAGAGTTAGAAGAATATCATAATAAAACTAGAGAGCATGAGAGGGAGAAAGATTCTATGATCCGAAACGACATATCTCAAATATTCTGTAGTCAAGTCGCAGACTGAAAGGTGCATATATTTCTCATGGTAGATGAAGAGAACCTTTGTGGTTTCTATCGGATGGGCTTCCACATTATATATTGCATTAATTGAATGTGCATGTTGAATGTTTGTAGGTTATCTTGCATCCTTTGCATGTATTGCTTAAGTGAATATCGCACTATTAGTGAAAGGAGTTGAATGAATGAATGACCAGTATCATTGAAATCATCTTGTATTATTTCAAGTTCATTTGATGTTAAGTTTTTAAGGGATAATCTGTGTCGCAAGTTGGTTCTGTCACACTATTACTCCACTGCCGAGTTAGTAAAAGAACTCCAACCATCTGACTCACAGGTGTTGTCGACTGAGCTTTCTCTGTCAGCCGATATCTTTGGTTCTTTTGTTGCATGCAAGGAGAAACTGAGCCTGGCTCGCGAGTGTGAGGAAAATTCACCAACACTATGGAATTGCACTAAGTGTAATTCCTTGTTTTTAGCATTGAGTGTGGGCTCTGAATAACGCTAGGATTTACTGAAAATTAATTATGTTGAGTAAAAATGACTCTTGTAAAACATCGACCTCATGTAACTTTTTTTTAACTTGATTATATGAAATTTTGATTTTTTGTTTGTCATCAAGAACTGAATAACTACCACAATATACGAGGTAATCCAACATGGAAGGAGTTTTAGAGATTCCTAACATAGTTGACCAGCCCTACCTGAAGGCCTTAGTAAAATATATGATAATAAGCTAAAGAAAGTACCATATGATTGGGATCATGCTATATGATACCTAATTTAAATGTTAACAATGATATATGTATATATATCGTTTATATATGAGTAAGCATATGTAGTAATAATAGTAACTATAAATATGAAACAAAGAACCTATGTATTATTATTTACTAAAATAATTAATTAAATTTTGAATACCTAAAAGAGTCAAAATAGGAACTAGTCAAAGAGTTCCTAAGTCAAGTTAAATGAATATTAAGTTCAGATAAATCAAGTAAAAGATTATTTCAATAAAGTAAATGATTCTTGATCTAACTGAAATTTAAATGTCCTTTTTCCTAAAGACTATCTATAAAGACCCAAGCCAAATAAAGGCTTGGGTATCTCATTCCATTCTATCTCGCCATTATTCTCCTAAGAATTTTGGGAGAGAATTTTTCCAAAAAGAAAAGAAATCTTGTATAGAACCTGATATTCCAGATAGGTGAAGCCTTACCTTTAGGAGCTCTAGACTACTTGCATGTTGGAACTAGCTCAGGAGGATCCGGATTGAAACCAGGAATGGTTCTAGGTCATGGTAGGTTGGAACGTGGTAGTTCCCAAGTTATTCGGTTGACATATCTAAGGTCATAATTGTCTATGTTCTTATTAATTCTATGTGCTTGAGTGTGCAAGGTTCTAGCCATTGAATAAATACAAATTACATGTATGAGGTTTCTACCTTCTCTAGAGTTCTTACATAATTTATTAAATTAGGGTTTATAATATCGAATGAAAATATGTATATTGTATGTTTTCTTCAGCTAGGTTTTCCTTCTATTTACAGAGCCTTAAAGCCTGAAATATTTGTATATAAACCCTAGGAGTAAATGCTATGCTATAGGTTGATTTATTTGCTTAAACATTAAACTCATCCATCATTACATAGCTAGGAAAATATAGTTGATATTATTTTATGATTGTTTTAAACTGTCAACATGCATATCTTATATTTTAAAACCCTAGTTATTCAAATAAACTAGCTATTAAAATTCTGCTCAAACTTTAAATGTAAACCATAAACATCATATCGTAACACCAATCAAAACCTTTAAAATAAACATTATAAATCCATGTTATGAAAAATTAAACACTTCTAAAGTATTTCTAACCCATCTCAGCCATCGAATCCTATCAAGGATTGGCTACAGGTTTTGACATAAGTCATTTCAAATCATTTAACCTAGCCTAGGCATTGAAACCCATGAAGGTTTTCCTGTAGGTTGATACATGTATTAATATCATAAGACAAAATGATAAACATAGAATTAAAATAACTAATACATAAACAAGATTAACAAGACAAAGTCATTCCCTTCGCATCGCGCTAGTGGAAACTCATCTACGAAACCATGGACTCACATTAACGAAACTAAGAAGCATGATCTTACATTTCTATTCCATTTAAAATCAAACATGGATCGAGGATTGAATCCTGTGAGATGCCCAAATGAAAAATACCAAACCACAAGTCTAAATTCATCAATCAACCCAGGATTGAACCCTGTAGGCTCCAATAATAAAATAAAACCAAAAAAAATTGTGAGTTATAAAGTAAGGGTTTCGCCTCTCATGGTGCCTGAAAGGACTTCCATATAAAGCAACAGTTTAAACAAAATATAGCTATGTTATTTACATACATTACACAATATCATTATAAAAATAAAAATACATAATTACAGGTTGTGTATCCACATCAAGGGTCGAGCCAAAGATTCATGCTCACGACTGTAAGGTAAGACCCAAACACAACATTGTAGAAGAGCATACATCCATGATTATTCCACTATAATAATACATTGCATAAAATACACAGTCAAGCTATCCATGGTGCCATTGCAAGCAATGGAACTGCCAGTAACAAAACACACCATAAAGATAAACACAGAGCTTCCATTAAAGATTAAATAAAACCCATTACAACACATTGTAAAACGATGAATTTATACATAGAGCCTAGCCAAGATTTGGTCGTTCAAACTTTTATTACATATAATAGAGCCATGGAGAATACTATATAGTCGCATCCATTGATGCATAAATCACTATCAAACCCCAACCAACAAAACTACACAATTGTACATTTACCCCACCCAGAGTTCGAAATCTCTGTCAAAACAAGCACATAGTAGTAAGGGCCTTGCTAGTCTCGAGGCTTACCTGAGTAATGGTTGTCCAAACAACCTAAGGTGCCACCATCGATCCACGATAGAGCCATGCTCTCTCACCTGCACAAACCAACACAATTGCTATCAGGAGTATGCAAGCAAAATTGAAATCAAAACCAAAATATTACATTGTGTAGACCAATGACAGTGGTTACCAATGAGAGAGTGAGAATGTTGCTGAGTTGTGCAGTATGGCTCCCAGAAGCATGAGACACCCAAAAAAAACCATCGAAAGTCCAAATGAATTAAATGTTAACCATACCCAGCGCTTGAGGCATTCTTCCCACACTTCCCAAGAAGTATTTAAGTCGCCACCCAATCCACCATTGTCCATCAAATCAAAACCCACAGCTCTATAGTTTCATCATGTCATTGTTCCATAAGTTCACCACCCACCAACGTTAAACCTTAAAACCCACAAATGGATTTTTAATACAAAGTTTCGATGGCATATGAAATATGCCATAAACCATAAACCCTTTTACCATATAGTTTCAAAGTATGTATTACAAGGTACCTAAGGTTTCAAACCTTAATCATACAAATGTATACCATAAAGTTTATAAACATGCATATAATCAATCTCTTATGAACCTCATTTACATAGGACTTAGGTGTAGTTAGGCCTAGGACTTTAGTTGTCTTTTCACCCAGCTTTAAACTGGAATAGTGTAGTGTAGATGTAGAGTTGTAGGATTCTTTTAATTGCTACGGTCTTAGACAGAGTTCACCGATGAGATAACCTCTATAAGAGTAGGATCCTATATTAGTTCATGACGAACTAAGTAAGCACCTTAGCAATAGGAATTCTTACCTTTACGAGTGGTCCCTCCAGGGATAAAAACCTTACCACCCCACCCCTTGACATACAAAGGAAAGTCAGCATCTTATGAATAAAACCAGAAACAAATTTAAATGACATATAAAATAAAAGTAAAATGTAACATAATGTAAGTGTTGACAAATATTCACAACTAGTAGACAGGCAGAGTAACCGTACAAACAAGTCCAATTAATAGAACAACATCACATAAACACATCATCATCAGATAGGCAAAAACATAGAGGGAAAATAGCTTATGACACTTAGGTTCAGTATACAACTAAGTTTTATTCTGCAGAAGTTTTAAACAATATCCTTGAATTTTAGTATTTTACTAGGCTACAAATTATTTTTTTATTACGAATTTAGGGACATTACACATGATTTATTGGGCAAGCTCCATAGTAAGAATATTTATGTACTCAAGAAGGTTGTTGGAGATCACAGGGAAGGTTCTTAGATGTGGATTTTTGCCAAAGATATTGGCCTTTCGGAGATGGTTGAATGTGAATGGAATAGTTTTTTTTTTTTAATTTATATCAGATATGTATTTTGTTAATTGATGAGCCATATAATATTGTATGGAGTTTCAATAAGAAATATGGTAAGGTGTCAGCCAAAACGGCTTATAATTTGATCCTAGAGCATGAACAGGTTGAGAGTTCTTCATGGGGGGAAAAATTGGTAAGGAAGGGGTCAATCCCATTAAAGATAAAATGTTTTCTATGGATTTATTTGCACAAAAATACCTTAACTTGGGATTTGTTGCAAAGGAGGGTTTTCTTTGGTCTATGTCGATGTTTCCCATGTAAGATTAATATTGAGTAAATGGACCACTTATTTGGATATTGTTCTTTTATTCAACAGGTTTGGGATATGTTAGCTAAGAATTTGTGTTGTCAATCTTGCTACAATGATCAGTCTATGGAATAGAATCTAAGAAAGTGGTGTTGTATTGAAAAAAAATTGTATAATCTTCCCTTTTTGTGCTATGGGATGTTTGGAAAGGTCGGAATGGTGAGATTTTTCAAGATCTGTAGTTCAATGTGAATATAGTTTGCATAAAAGAAAAATATTTTTCTACGATGTTCCAAAAAGAAAGAGAATGAATATATTAGAAATACTCTTTATCCTATTTTGTTTTCAAATCGGATCGTGGGATTGTTTTATGGTGCAGAACATAAAGGTTTATGTGGAGCTAGTATGATGATAATATTTTCTCCAAGTAATATATTAAATGTGACAATGAGAGCTGGTTTTGGCACTAAGACTCGTGTGAAACTATTGTATTTGTCGGGCCAGTTCTTTTCTGTCAAATTCAGAAATCAAAATTCAATCTTGATTGTTAGAGGCTACAATTTTATTATTGATTGGGTAATGGTGATTTCTCTCTTCATTCTCTTATCTCATATCATTGGTTATGCAGAGTTAAATGCTTAATTGCTAAGTTTGAACATATAACATTCAAAAACATTTACAAAGAATTCAACAAAAGAGTGGACCACCTATCAAAGAAATCTATTGGTTTCTTAGATGGATGCATATTTTTTGAAGAGTGTCACGATGGTATTTTACTGAGTTTTGGTAATAATAGATGTTTGTGATAGGATCGATAATAGTCTTCTTTTGGTTAGGACATCAGAATGTTGATGTAATTTTAAATGTAACTCTATTGAATAGACATGTGTAAGTTGACATTATGTTTAGTACTTCAGTTCTTTGAAATATTAAAAGTTCTATAATCTGTTGGAACCTCATGAGTTTTGAAAGTTTTATAAATCATTTGGGAGATGATGGGGAGAAGGTATGTTTGTTCCATTATCTTCATGTACATGTTGATCCAACTTTTCTTATCATAAAAGTTGTTATTTTGTATGTGTGAAAAACTGCTTTGGTTGGAAGAGATGTGCTCCAACATTGACGTATATGCATTATACGAATTTGCAAGACAGTCAAATCTTCTAGAGATGGTGCTTAACATGGGCAGTGAATTGTATTATCTAATTCTAAAAACAATTATCACAATCTCTATCATTAAGTAATAATGTGAAAAAATAGCATATAACATATTATCATTATAATTAGTTTTTAATAAGAAAGTCGTTTTATACTATTAATGTGGATCCACCTTAATTTTATAGGAATTACACACCAAAATTTCAGAAGAATTTGATCCCTCTAATTCTATGATAAAACTAAAATTAAATTAAATCTAAAATAAACAATTTAAATTTACAAATTCAATAATATATATTTTATATCACTATATAATAATCAACTTTATTAACACTATTAACATTAAAATCCAACTTACAATTTATTTTTTAAATAGACCTCACATTTGAAAAGATTTCAAACTATTGCTTATTTTAAGTATTATATTATAATTTTATTTTTTGGTTTTAAAAATTATTAAGCATATAATTTTTTTTAAATAAACCTCATATCTAAAAATATTTCAAGTTTGTTTATTTTAATTATTATATCATAATTTTATTTTTAGGTTTTAGAAGTTATTAAGCGTATATAGACTTAAGGCTCGGCTTATACTCTCTTTACATGATAAGAGATTTTAATTAATGATTAAAAACCATGCATATTGGGTATGTGATTGGCTAAAAACTTGTCTTTCTCGTACATAGTAAATAGCTAAAAATTAGTCTTTTTGTATATAATAGGAATAGATGTTTACATTTAAAAATAAATAAATAAATAAATTAAATGACTTATTTTTCTTTAAATAATGGTAACGATAATAATATAAATATTCGAAACATTAAAATTAATACCAAATATAGCAAAGGATTTCCCACTTTGTATTACAAAATACAAAAAATTTGACAAATGCCTGAACTATCTTGCTGATGCATGCAATACGACGTGGATTCCATGAAACCAAGAAATTCCCACTCGCTGAATATGTGAATGGATTGACAAGGTATGGAATTAAACTTTCGGCTCCCCAGTGAAGCTCAAACTTTACGTCTCTCATCATGGAGGGCCCATCATCAAAAAATTGAAGCTTTCTGAATCTCATGTTATATTCTGTGCTGATTTCACTCGTTCGAACGATGGGGCAGAAACATTGATTGGCATCCCTAACCCTAACATCTTTGCTTTATGGAAGTTAGCTTCCCCTGGTTCATACATGTCGACATATGTCATTACCCCTATTATATATGCGTATGAGTTTATTCTAATTCTCATCATGCACAATGTAAAAACTTTTCCATCGTAGCAGTATTCTAATTCTCATTATGCCTCATGAAAAGACTTTTCCATTGTGTTATCCAATGTTTAGTAAAGTTTGATTTTGAATGGCCGACGAAAACTATAGGGAATATTTCCTCCCATTTACAAAAATTTCGGCATTGGATGGATGGCATTATTTTAGCATATTGTACGTTATGATGCATTATATGGGTACTTTGTCACTTTTTCTTCCCGATCCAGATCTATTATATATTCGACAAGGATAGCTGGCCCCCCCTTGATTGCACTTGTGAGCAATCCCATTTCCATTTTGTTCGGTTAATGAGTGACTGCCCAACTGAATTTGATCATAGAATATCAATGTTAATATCCAATCACTTTCCATCACAAATCCATGATAAAAGTGTTATATAATCTGAAATGACAAAATAGCTGAAATACTACGTGGGAGGTAACAATCCACCTTATGGGTCGACCAATACGTATTATGAATAAGTATTGAAGTCGCCCTATCAGTCACTTTTGTCACTTTCAACATCAGTGGTCGGGATTAGTTATGATTGTGTTGTTTCTAACCACAATATAGCTTTAGTTGTTCAAATGGTTTATCTTTTCTATTAGCTTGTATTAATACTATATCTATTTTAATTTTGGATATACTAATGTTTATCGGATTAATTTTTTGAGGTGTAAATCTTTTTTAGTGTAAAATTGTAGGCAAAGCTTGCATCTCAAGGGATTTGATCCTAGATGGGGAGTTAAGATGAATCTATATTATTGTAACATGTAAATTTCACGTATGTGCTCAAATCTATTGTATGTAAATCTTAGTTTAATGATGTATGAAGATGTACATCCAATTTTTACTAACTTTCTTAGTTTTAATTAATTAGAATATATATATATATATATATATATATATATATATATATACTTTTGGTTTTGAACTTTAGATTAGGGCAATCATTGTAAAGCTGTAATTTACTTAATACTATTATATAAAAGTGCTAGATAAGCTCCATGTAATTACACTTCTTCCTCATACCTGTTTTGAACTTTAGGTTAGAACAAACATTGTTAATTTTTTTTTACTTAATATTTTATTATTTTATTAAGGGGTCATGTGTCGGCTCCACATTCAACACAAAATTACACTTCTCTCTCTCACTAGGTTTTAGAAAGTGTCTCCCAGCTCAATGTAGATTTCAGTTCAAATTCCTTTGCTTGATGTGGTTATAAATATTTCCATGTAAAAGGGTAGCACGAGAATGGGTCTCCTTTTTCTCATGAGAATAATAGAACTAGGCTAATAGCAATGGAATTTCATTATAATTTATATATCTTTCAATATGGCTCAATTCCTCTTGAATCACTTAATATTAGTCAGGTTTTGATAATAGAAGACTTTAATCCTCATTATAAAGAAAGTAAGAAAAAAAAAGTTAGAGAAGGGCATCTTCATTTTAGAACTTTCCAATGACTCTTTGAATGAGTACAATATCTTTCATGTAAGATGATCCAACCATAAGAAAATTTAGGAGCAGAATTTATCCCATGGGCTAGTTTTCAATGTTTTTTTTCAAAAAAAATCACGATTTCTATTTCCGTCTACAACAATGCATCCAAATTCATCAAGATAAATATATTTTACTCTAAACATCATCAATATTGTCCACTCACTATACAAAATCCTTATAAATTTGAATATATTTAGAAAAATACTATCAAACATTTTTTGTTTGGAAATTTAAGAATCAGTAACACTTGCCAAGGTCTTTACACTTTCAGAAAATTATGGATCCTTCAAATTTTCCATGGATCCAAGAACAAATTTTAAGGTCAAAAGGTGAATGAGGTTGTTTATTTAGATAAAGGATTTTTTGTCAAAAATGGGAACCCTTCTGAGAGGTTCTTGCACTCTTAGTGTTTTGTAGTTTACAATTAATCAAATTAATGCACACTATTGAAACAAATCACATTTGACGCATAATTAATGATGGAGGACATGCAAGTCTTGTCAAATATATGGCAAGCGAGTGAGTATTAACACTCCCTTGTAAGTTGTTTTCCTTATGATCATGGCTCTTGTATGAGGTGAATGTGATGTTACAGATCATAAATAGTACTCTCAAATTTCATAGGTGTAATAATTTGGTATATGTGAGGGTTTCCCTATCTCATTATCCAATTTCCAAGTTCAAGCACCACTTTTATATTAGTTTCCTACATATGATTCATCGTTGGACTTCCTAGGTGGTGAATAACATTTCCATAGGAGAGGAATGCCATATTTATTTTGATTTCATTCAACTATAGAAAATTTTGAGAATAAAGTTTGAAATTTAGTCCATGGGATAAATGTTTTCTCCAAAATTTGCCATCTAAAAGAGAAATGAAATAAAAGATTAAGAAAATACTCAAAAATAATAATGAGTCAAATAGAAAGAATGTAAACAATTAACCAAGTATCTTAGCATCCACATAGAAAAACAAGATGCTAAATAGGAAATGAAAATAAATTTGAATAAACATTACCTAAAATGACATGGAGAAGCGAGATGCCAAATAGGAAATGAAAATAAATTTGAATGAACATTACCTAAAATGTGATAAACATACCAGTAATTCAAAAATGCACGTTAACATTATTCTTGGGATCACTTGAGGTTCTTAACTAGTGGTTGGATATCATGATGTCTCCAGTGGTTCGGATAAGGAAATAACAGTAAAGGAGAAAACAATCCAACAAACTCTCGTAGCAGTCATAAATCATTTGTAATTTCATGGGGAGCATGGCATTGATAAAGTTGATGTTTCCATGGAAGAATATCACAATGGGAACAAATTTGGTTGAATATAGTTGTTGTGTATGCTTTTTTTTCTTAAAGAGTAATACAAACTCTATGTATTTAGAGTTTGGAGACATTTTGTAGTCTTGGGAAAATTTTGGTTTCTTGATGAAGAAAAATATGTATTGCTCCAAGTTGAAAGAGTTTACAATTTGACATGTTCACGCAATGTTTGATGATGTCGATTCTCTCAAAACCAATTCTCAAATTGAAAAAACCTTGTTAACATTTATTTTCTATGTAGTTTTCTAGCTATTAGTTAATGTACAATCCCTTTTAATATACATGAACATTTGTTTTTTGTAAAAATAAATAAAATTATTTCCATGGTAAATATATGAAGTCTTTTCAATGATAAATATTTAATTTAAAATTATTAAGCATGTATAGGGTAATAAATAATTTGTAAATTCATTTTTAAACCTATTAAGTATAGGAAGATCAAATTTATAAAAATGTGAATATATTTAGAAAAATAAAAAACATGCAAAAAAAACTTACAAAACAGATTTTTATCATTTTAATTATTGATAAATCCATAGTTAAAATAAATTAAGACTCATAAACTCAATAAAACATCACTAAACTTAATGTACATCATTATAACTATGAATTTTGAAAATAGCAATAATTTAAAAGTGTTATGAAGAAGATATTTAATATGATATATATTATATAGTAATTAATCTCATTTTTTCTTCTTCAACATTTTGTTTAGTATTATACATAGTTGTGTGTATCAATTCATTCTATTTCTTTTGAACTACATTGTCATTATATATATATAAAGAGAGTATGGTTTTGTATTCTATCACTCTTAAAATCATACATTATTTTAATATAACATAATATTTTTTTTAACAAAAATTGAGAAAATTTGTATTAATTAAGAAGGCTGATGACCTCTAACAGTGTTGTCAGCCTTCTTATGAATACTTTGAGAGATGTGTCCAAATTGCTTCTAAGGCTATTTCAAGAAAACAATTGCTTGCAAGAGTAAACTCTCACGAATTGTGAGCATGGTAGAATGTCATGTCCCCTCAAAATGGCCATTAAAGTGTTGACCATACTGAACTCCTAGGAGGGGCTCAATTTGAGATTAATCATGCTCCCTATGGAAATTTTGTAATAATTAATTAATTAAGGCATGTATCTAAGTTTTATTTCCATTTTAATTATTTATGCTAATTAATAAGGTGTAAATAAGCTTCCTAGTCAGGTGGGGCGCATTGGGCAAGTCTACTAGCCAAGGAAGGAAAGAGGAAACACTATGACAAAAGCTGTCATAGGAAACAAAGAGGAAAATACCTAGAAGAAAAAAAAAAAGCAGTCAAGGATAAAGAAGGCAAGTTTTTCAAAGGAGGGTGCAATTGCCTCTTATGGATCTCAGAAAAGCAGGAAAGTTTTCAAAGGAAATAACAATTTCCTTATGAGTCTGGAAAAGCAAAAAAGGTGTCATAACTCAAAAGAAGCAACTTTTGACTAAGAGAGGGCATAATTTCTAATTATGAAGGAGGATTTGAACTTGGAAACAATTCCACATGGTCCTACTTGCTAAATTCCCCAAAGGAGGCACCTATGTGGCTAGGGTTAGGGTTTGTTGAGGGTTGACTTGCTCTCACAGGTCACCTTCGATTTCCACTTGCTAAGAAGGTCACTCAACACTCTATTAAAGGTGAATTCGACCCCATTGACTCAGTTTGGATGATTTGATATTGTGGTTATGCTATGTGAGCATACTCTCTTAGTGTTGTGCCTCAGACCATTGGGTGATGATCCCTAAAACCCTCCTCCCTTCTCTTCCATCTCCCTTTCTCTTCTATTGCAGGTATGGAGCGCTACATTGCAGCCATTGAAGTATGATCATAGTTATTTTAAGCCTCCAACACATTCAAGTCGAGATATAGTGAATCCCATGCTTCACCTATGCTCACAGCCGCTTTTGCCGGTCATGTTTTGGGCCTCCTGCCCCTTTATTTTGGAGTCTCCCTATAATGGTCAGTTTCGTATATGATTTATGATATGTAGCAGCATATTACTCTGTAGTTTATCTATATCAGGTTGAAACATATTTTTCCATAAAGAATTTTGTCTTCAGTTTCCTAAAAAAATCCTATTTTATCAATGTATGGGGGAAAATTGATGAATCTAAGTGCTATGAGAAATATGCAAGGTTGGGGGATTGTATGAAGAGATTTTATATGTTCATTGGGATGTTATTTATCTCTATCATAATTTCTATGTATATCAGAAAATAATTTTACATGAATTAACTGCTTAAATTTAGACCCTAGCTAGATTGCTAGCTTTCAATGACTAGTCTTGCCAAATTTCATGTAAAATGAGTTTTGCTGACTCAAACTAAGCCCCGTTAGTTCCTGTGGGTCACTGACAGACCCAAATTCCCTTACATACCTCCAGAAACATTTTTCACTGAGATCATACCACTTTTTTGGATCCTCCTTTGCGTAGGGTTTCTCTTGACCAAAATTGCAAGAAATCCACAAA
This sequence comes from Pseudotsuga menziesii, assembly GCA_001517045.1. Lineage (NCBI taxonomy): Eukaryota > Viridiplantae > Streptophyta > Pinopsida > Pinales > Pinaceae > Pseudotsuga > Pseudotsuga menziesii. The sequence continues at coordinate 537,278 of LPNX010453858.1, forward strand.
TTCACCCAAAACACCTCAAAATTTCCAAAAACTCAAAAAAATACTTAAATAACTTTTTATATATTAAATTAAGTCTGTAATAAACCTCTGCAAGTTTCCCTAAGCCTCTGGTTGAAACAGGCAGAACTACTCTCCTTAGTTGCATGGTTTGGATGCCCAGAAGCGTGGTAGTAGGTTTCCATGGTGCTGATTCTGAAACCTAAATGGAACCAAACCTAAATGTGTTAGGGTAGACGAAATTAAATGTCTGACATCCCTTTTTTTTCTGCCCTCTGATCACTCTTGTCCTCTGCAAAATCTCCCAGAAGAAACCCTTGTTTTTGCCAATCCGAGAAGGCTCTCTGTGAACCCCTTAAATTTCAGAATTATTTAAGAAAAATTACATAATTAAAGTGTTCATGTCTGTACACCAAAATTAGGACATTACAGTGGTATCAGAGCATGTTCCTCCATACCTGCTCTTGACATTACACAATGGGCCCAAAATACAATTCAGACACCAAAATAAAGATTCCTCAGGATGAGGAAGTAGAATCTGTGGATGGGAGGTTTCATGAAGAAAGGGATGAAAAAGATGAATTTCAGAATTTTCTTAAGAAAATGCTGAGAGGTATACAAGACATCTCCACAAACATCATACAGTCTAGTCAAGAGACCAGAGAATTCTTGGCTAAACGGCTGGGAGTGAAAGATGGGGAAGGGAGCAGTATTGGCTCCCAATATGAAGAAAGAAAGGTCATGGGGAGGATTTTTTTTTCCAAGACTGGGCCTCACAATAGGCCACTTGAATTTAGAGAGGAACCAAAATTTCAGCCAAGACCTACCATGCCCAAATTTGTAGAAACCCCTAAAGAAGATACTGAAGCCCAGGCTGAAACCATTGCTACATGGGAGGAAAATTTTTCTGTCTACCAATCTTTGAGTGAGGAATGCAGAAGGGCTCTGCCATTCTGAGATTTCTATGAGACTCAATTTAGGGGGCAGCCAAGAGATGCTACAAGGCATTCATGTTAGAATTATGAATTAAAGAATGCCATTGGGAAAATCACCTTGCCATATTTTGATGGCACTTCAAATTGCTCGGCGAGCTCCTAGATTCAGAAAATGGATACATATTTCCAGTTGAATCCTAAGGTAGAAAGGGATACCATTAAGTTGGCAGCCCTACATCTTGATGGGGGGGCATTCAATGGTGGTTTCATGGCATGAAAACATTAGGCCATGACCAAGTAGTCACCTACGAGGAATTCACCAGAAAATTAACAAAAAGATTTGATAGAAGGGATCCTGACATCTCTTTCTGGGATTTGGCACACATAAGACAGGTTGGAACTCTAGAAGTATACATATCAGAGTTCCAAAAGGTGGCTGTAATGGTCACTGACATATCAAAATCAAGGTTGATCCTTTTGTTTATAGAAGGACTGGTTGAACCATTGAAGGGGTTGGTGAAGGCCTACTGACCTACTACTTTGCAGGAAGTTGTGAGCAGGACTAGAGACCTACAAGATGCAATCCCGAGAACCAAATATCCTCCCAAACCTTCCCTGCCACATAAATTTCAGAACCAAAAACCTCCTATAAGAAACTTTCCTGCCTCTTGAAAGAGAGACTATTCCTATAAGGATCGGGATGAATTGAGGAGGAAGAAACTATGTTTTTCCTGCCAAGAACCATGGGCTCCTGGTCACAAATGTGTGAAAGGAAAAGCCCATTATATTGAAGTATTTTCTGAAAGTGATGAAGAAGGGGTAGAAGAAGCTAGGTTGGGGGATGGAGAGTATGAAACCGCTGAAGAAGAGGAGCAACCTCATCAAAACAACAACAAAATTGTTGTGCTCAGTGGAATACCTAGGTTCCACACTTTAAGGCTGAAGGGATTTCTACAAGGAAAAAAAAATAGTTCTTGTTGATGGGGGTGCCACACATAATTTCATTGATTCAGCCCTAGTGGAGAGGATAAAATTACCTACTAAGCCCTTTGAAGGATTCACTATGGTCATTCCTCGTAACCATACCATGGAGTGTAATTGATGGATCCCATATCTGCAAGTAAACATAGGTGACTATACTGTGGAAGACAACTTTTATGTTGTCAATGTGGCAGACACCAACATGGTGTTGGGAGTGAAATGGTTGTACTCAGTTGGAGAGCACTCTGAAAATTACCAGATACCACAAATAAGTTTCAAGGATACTAAAGGAAAATGAGTGGTATTAAAAGGTATGAGTACATATCCCACCCAAGTAATTTCTGCAAAAAGTATGAGATCTGTTATGAGGCATGGAGACATTGAGTGGGTTGTTGAATGCCAAATCACCACTGAGGGAACAACTGCCAAAGTTTCCTCCCAGCCCAAAGACATAAAAAAATTGTTGCAGAAGCATAAGAGGGTTTTTGAAGACCTTCCACATGGTAGGCCACCAGACCGTGGCATTGAACATAGGATTGAGTTGGAAGCTGGTACACTTCCAATCAAAATACACCCCTATAAGCATCCAAAGAGACTCAAGGATGAAATTGAGAAGGCTATCAAGGAGCTCCTTGAGTTGGGCCTCATCAGACCAAGTTCCGGCCCCTTTGCTTCTTCAGTGGTTCTGGTGAAGAAGAAGGATGGAACACTCCGAATGTGTATAGATTACTGAACTTTGAACAAAAAGACAATAATGAACGGGTACCCAATTCCTAGAATTGATGAGCTGATGGATGAACTGCATGGGGACAAGTTTTTCTCCAAAATAGATCTGCGGTCAAGGTACCATCAAATCAAAATGAGGGAGGAAGACATACAAAAGACAGCCTTCCGCTGTCATTTTGGCCACTTTCAATTTATGGTCATGCCATTTGGCTTGACTAAAGCACTAGCAACTTTTCAGTCATGCATGAATAAGGTATTCAGCAAAAAACTACGTAAGTATGTCCTTGTGTTTTTTGATGATATTTTGATCTATAGTATGACATTGGAGGAGCATTTACAACACTTGGTGGAGGTATTTGGGCCATGTGATCTACCAAGAAGGGGTTAAGGTAGATCCAGAAAAAATAAAGGCCATATTGGAATGGGCTAGCCCAAGGAACCTCACTGAGTTAAGAGGTTTCATTATCCTGTGTAACTACTACCGTAGGTTTGTCAAATGATACTCTCGGTACACTGCAACCTTGACAGATTTGACTAAGACGGGTGCATTCAATTGGAGTGAGAAGGATGAAAAATATTTTCAAAAAATGAAAGAAGTAATGAGCAGTTGTCAAGTACTTTCCTTACAAGATTTTTCTAAACCTTTTGTGCTGGAGTGTGATGCCTCTGGTGTAGGAATTGGGGTTGCCTTAATGCAAGATAGGCATCCTATTGCTTTTGAGAGTAGAAAATTGCAGCCACATGAAAGGCTGTACTCTATATATGATAAGGAGATGCTGGACATCATACACGCCATGGCCAAATTTAGGCAATACCTGGTAGGAGGTAAGTTCATTGTGAAGACCGATCACAACAGTCTTAGACACTTCCTTACCCAAAAGGAACTCAATGACAGACAGCAAAAATGGGTGAGTAAAGTTCAATCTTTTGATTTTGACATTGAGTATAAAAAGGAAAAAATGAATGTTGTGGCTGATGCACTCTCCCATTGGGCCACATTCTCTTTGCTGCAAATATGTAAGGATTGGAAGATACAGCTGGCTAAATAATACTCTAAAGATCAGTTTGCATGTGATGTGTTGGATGGAGTGAACCAGGATGAAGAATACAAAGTCCATGCGAACCTCATTTATTACAAAAACATAATTTTCTTAGTGCCGAGATCTGTACTAAAGAGGAAAATCTTAGGAGCTGCACATGATGCACCAATGGTTGGTCACCCTGTTTTTCTGAAGACTTACCGTAAGGTAAGGGAGAAATTTACTTGGAAAGGTCCTAAAGATGATGTACTCATGTATGTGAAGGAATGTTCTGCATGTCAGCAGAACAAAGTTGAGCACTAACACCCTGCTAGACTCCTCCAGCCTCTCCGAAATCCGGATAAAAAATGGGAAAGTGTATCAATGGACTTTATCACGGGGCTGCCAAAGTCACAGGGGAAAGACAGTACTTTTATAGTGGTTGACAAGTTGACAAAGTATGCACATTTCTTTGCAATAGTATTGACCATTTTAGCTAGTGAGGTTGCTGCACTATTCTTTAAGGATATCTTCAGATTGCATGGGCTTCCCAAGGTCATAATCAGTGACAGAGATAGTAATTTTACTAGTGCCTTTTGGCAGACATTGTTTTGTCTGGTTGAGAAAAATATGAACATGAGTACAAGCTATCACCCCCAGACAGATGGGAAAATAGAGAGGGTGAACCAATGGTTGGAGGGATACCTTCGTAACTATGTTATAGGACAGCAAGGAGCTTGGGAAACTTGGCTCCACTTGGGTGAGTTCTGCTACAACATCACATTTAATCTATCTATCAGAATGACTCCCTTTATAGATTTATATGGGTATGAAGCTCCAAATTTTGTAGACTTAATATTTGGAGACTGTAAGGCACAAAAAGCTAAATATTGGTTGCAGGACAACCAAGACATTTTAAGGGAACTGAAAGACAATCTGCAGATGGCACATAATCAACAAAAGATTTTTGCAGAGAAGCACAAAATAGACAGAGTGTTTCAGGTGGGAGATTTAGTTTATTTAAGGCTACAACCTTATAGACAATATTCCTTGAAGAAGAACGAGGCAACGAAACTTCAACCCATATTTTATGGTCCCTACAAAATTAGCAAAAGAGTTGGAGAAGTAGCTTATGAGTTGGATTTTCCAGCAAGCAGTAGAATCCATAATGTGTTTGATGTCTCTTGTCTGAAAAAGGTAGTGGGTCAACAGGTAGTGGTTTCTGAAGAACTTCCGCCATTGGATGATGAAGGCCACTTGGTCTTGGTGCCGGAGAAAGTGATGATGAGCAGAGAAAAGAAATTAAGGAACAGAACAGTAAAAGAATAGCTGATACAATGGAAAGGCTTGCCTAGTGAATATGTCACATGGGAGGGTGAACAGATCTTACAGCATCCAGCTTTGCTTCTACTTGAGGAAAAGCAGATTTGTGAGGGGAGGACTGTCATGTCTCCTCAAAATGGCCATTAAAGTGTTGACCATACTGGACTCCTAGAAGGGGCTCAATTTGACATTAATCATGCTCCCTAGGGAAATTTTGTAATATTTAATTAAGTAAGGCATGTATCTAAGTTTTATTTTCCATTTTAATTATTTATGCTAATTAATGAGGTGTAAATAAGCTTCCTAGTCAGGTGGGGCGCATTGGGAAAGTCTACTAGCCAAGGAAGGAAACAGGAAACACTATGACAAAAGCTGTCATAGGAAACAAAGAGGAAAGTACCTAAAAGAAAAAGAAAAAGTAGTCAGGGATAAAGAAGGACATTTTTTCAAAGGAGGGCACAATTTCCTCTTATGGAGCTCAGAAAAGCAGTAAGGGAAAAGCAGGAAAGTTTTCAAAGGAAAGAACACTTTCCTTATGAGTCTGGAAAAGAAAAAAAGGTGTCATAACTCAAAAGAAGTAACTTTTGACTAAGAGGGGGCATAGTTTCTAATTATCAAGGAGGATTTGAACTTGGAAATAATTCCACATGGTCCTACTTGCTAAATTCCCCAAAGGAGATGCCTATGTGGCTACGGTTAGGGTTTGTTGAGGGTTGACTTGCTCTCACAGGTCACCTTGGATCCCCACTTCTTAAGAAGGCCACTCAACACTCCATTAAAGGTGAATTCGACCCCATTGACTCAGTTTGGGTGATTTTATATTTTTTTTTATGCTATGTGAGCATACTCTTTGAGTGTTGTGCCTCAGACCATTGGGTGATGATCCCCAGACCCCTCCTCCCTTCTCTTCCATCTCTCTTTCTCTTCTATTGTAGGTATGGAGTGCTAAATTGCAGCCATTGAAGTATGATCAGAGTTATTTTCAGCCTCCAACACGTTCAGGTTGAGATACAGTGAATCCCATGCTTCACCTATGCTCACATCTGCTTTTGTCGGTCATGTTCTGGGCCTCATGCCCCTTTATTTTGGAGTCTCCCTGTAATGGTCAGTTTAGTATATGATTTATGATGTGTAGCAACATATTAAGCTGTATTTTATCTATATCATGTCAAAACATATCTTTCCATAAATAATCATGTCTTCAGTTTCCTAAAAAAAGTTCATTTTATTGATGTATGGGAGAAAATTGATGAATTTGAGTGCTATGAGAAATATGCAAGGTTGGGGGACTGTATGAAGAGATTTTATATGTTCAGTGGGATGTTATTTATCTCTGTCATAATTTTTATTTATCTCAAAAAATAATTTTACATGAATTAACTGCTTAAATTTAGACCCTAGCTAGATTGCTAGCTTTCAATGACTAGTCTTCGCAAATTTGATGTAAAATGAGTTCTACTAACTCAAACTCAGCCCCGTTAGTTCCTGTGGGTCACTGATAGACCCAAATTCCCTTAAATACCTCCAAAACCATTTTTCATTGGTATCATACCACTTTTTTGGATCCTCCTTTGTGCAGGGTTTCTCTTGACCAAAATTGCAAGAAATCCCCAAATTCACCCAAAACACCTCAAAATTTCCAAAAACTCAAAAAAAAGTTTAAATATATTTTTATATATTAAATTAAGGCTGTAACAAACCTATGCAAGTTTCCCTAAGCCTCTAGTTGAAACAGACAGAACTACTCTCCTTAGTTGCACGGTTTGGCTACCGAGAAGCGTGGTAGTAGGTTTTTGCGGCGCTAATTCTGAAACCTAAATGGCACCAGATATAAATGTGTTAGGGGAGAGGAAATTTAGCGTCTGACATCTCTTTGTTTTATTTTCACTGATCACTCTTGTCCTCTGCAAAATCTCCCATAAGAAACCCTTGTTTTTGCCAATCCAAGAAGGCTCTATGTGAACCCCTTAAATTTCAGAATTATTTAAGAAAAATTATAGAATTAAAGTGTTCAATTCTATACACTAGACTTAGGACATTACATATAATACATAAACAAAAAAGTAATTAGATGAGGAGGAGAAATGCCTCTTAATGAAAGGGTCCAATCGCTTCTGGGAGCCCGAGCAAATATTTGAGGCTGCTTCCTTTTCTCTATGTTCTTTGTTTATATTTCTCCCTCTGGTGAGGGGAGGAGAAGGGGCTGAGAAGTCTTTAGAATCAAATATTCCCTCTGATCCAGACGAAGGGTCTAAGGATGTCAATCTTGCATCAGTTGAAGTATCGTGTTCCAATGCTTTGGGGTCTTTCTTAGAATCTAAAGAAGTAGGTTTTGAAGAATCTTGTTCAGGAACTGTCTCCAAAAGGCCCGAGGGGGATAGGGGATCTCCCTGATCCAAAACATCCACATCTTCAGATTCTTGTGCTTCGACTTCCTAGAGAACTACAAAGTTTTTTTTGTTATCCTGTCGTGGAGATTTTGTGAGAGGAGTAGGATCTTGAGGTGAGTCATTATGCTTAGAAGCTTGAGGCTCCTTTCACATAGGAGGGAGGTGTCGATTAGTGACCATCTATAAATCTGCTTCTTTAGGAGTAGAGGGATTTGTTCGTTTCTGTGATTCTGCAATCTTAGGGAAAATTTTGGCAAAGTGGCCATATACATGACAAAATTTGCATTTGAATGGAATCTGCTCATAATCCACTTCTTGGATGTGACTCCAATCTCCTAATGTGAGATTTAGGGCATTCGAAAGTCCTTTTTCTAGATTTACCTCTACGCAGATGCAGGAACATCTGAACTAACTTCCTTTCGGTTTTGCACTATCTAGATAGCGTCCTAGCTTATTACCAATGTCCGTCGTAGTGATTTCCCCCCAAAGATTAAGTGGGAGGTTAGGACTTAGTCTTACCGAGACTGGAGTGGTGGGAGGTTAGGAAGTCTTACTCAGTATTACAAATACTATTTAATAAAAAAAATGAATTACTCTAAACAATGGCAGATCGGCTCTCTCTGAAGCGTGGCTAGGGTTTCGCTAGATATCGCCTCCCTTGCTATGCAGATCCTCAGGCCGAAGGCGTTCACGCTGGATTTCTTAGTGTTGATGCTCCCCTCCTTCATTGTTGATGCATTTTATCGCTACTCTGATTTCAGCGTGGGTATTTTTGCTGCTGCTTTCCCCATGGATCTTAAGTTTCCAGGCTATGGAATCTCATGAATAGCTCGAGGCCTTCATAGTCCTAGTTCAAGCTGTTTTTCCTCAGGCATCTTCTCATACTCCCTCTAAGTTCGTGAAAAAGATGCATGAGATCCCTTCTCTAGAGCTCTCTTCTTCAAATCCATGCCACAAAGTGCTCATCCTCTCAAAGAAATCCCTCATCGGTAAGTTTACAGGGTTGTTTTCGAGGCCTAAGGTGGTGGATCTCTGGATTGCAGAACATTGGAACCATATTCTATAAGGGAAGGTCTCTCTCTTCACAGCTAGAAGGGGTTTTTTTGTTTTCCTATTTCTGAATAAAGAAAAAAGAAATTTAGTCTTTCAATCGGGTCCCTTCTTCATAGACTCGAGGGGGCTGTTCTTAGCCCCATAAACCCTGGAGTTTAACCGAAAAGCAGCAATATAACATAATATTGATTAAATATATACATCGAATTATATTATAATATATTCTTATTAACATTAAATATAATTTTATAATAAATAAATTATATAAGAATTAAAAAAATACATTCAAACTTTTAAGTAATTCTATTAATCAAGAATCTATCACATAACATTACAAATAAAGTATTAACCAAGAAGCTAGATCACATTGAATTACAAAAATATTATATAAAGTTAATATGAATTATGACTTTATATTTTAGTAATTACAAAAAAATATTATATAAAATTAACTAATATTATATAAAATTAACTTATAACTTTATTTTTTAAGTAGTATTTTAGTAATTTACCACATTTTATTAAAGTTTAATGTATTCCCATACACAATACCAAAAAATTCCATAAAATAATTCATGTATTAATTTAATGGTACAAATAAACGTATGTTCAAATTTTATGGGTTTAAATATAAATCACACTTCAATATAAATCACATTTAAGATACACAAAACTAGAACATGGAAATACAAATTCATCTTAATAATTAAATAATATGAATAATAGATTTCAATTATGATTAAAACATTTCTAGTTCATAAAGATTTGAACAAAATTGAAAATTCTAACAATACAATCTAAATATTCACATATTACACATCTTTGGGAAACAAACTAAGTTACATTCTTGCATGCTATCAATTTTTCTTTTAAATAAAGATTAAAATAAGATCTTATCACAAAATCTTTGTATGGTGTCTATAAAGAAGTGCTCCCATAAAAGTTATAAGTAATCTTTACAGTAAAGTGCATAGCCATGACATTTAAATCATTCTACTTAAAAACACTTTAAATTAGTATTAATTAAAAAAAACTTTAAAACAGTATCAATCAAGATTATATATATGTCAACATACATATTTATTTATGTTTTGTATTTTAGGTATACCGTCATTATTATAAACACTTTATAAGAATTGTAAATTCTCTTTACAATGCAATATTCATGACATTTAAATCATCCTACTTAAAAGTATTAACCAAAGGTTACATGTCATGGAACTTTTATATATATANTATTAAATTATTAAGTTACATTCTTGCATGCTATCAATTTGTCTTTTAAATAAAGATTAAAATAAGATCTTATCACAAAATCTTTTTATGGCGTCTATAAATAAGTGCTTCCATAAAAGTTATAAGTTATATTTATATTAAAGTGCATAGTCATGACATTTAAATCATCCTACTTAAAAAAACTGTTGCATCTGCAACAATTTCCCAAAATTCAAAATATTTGGGACCCTCCTTTACTTTGAATTAGTCAGTTCTTTTCTTGATTTCAGCCTATTGATTTTGGCCTTTAGATTTTTGAAGCGTCTTCTCGAAATCGGGTTGCTATCAATCGATTGGTTTCTCCTCATTTAAATGTTTAAGGAATCCCATCTTTAATTGAGCTCCTTGTCGACTTGCAAAATCCTTCACAACCTTCTTGTATCGGGAGTTAATTCATTTGACGAGCCCGCCGTTGCGGGTGTTTTTCAACTCTTGATCGTTCTTGGTAACGCCGCCGTTGCGGGTGAATTTCTACTCTGGATTGCCTTTTCCACGCCGACTGTTGCGGAGTTTGTTTACTTTGTTTTACCGTTGCGGGTGGTTGTCGTGTCCTTTATGTTTCTGGTGATTTTTATTCCGCGTCAGGAGAGGTTGAATACTTCCGTGGCCGTTGTTGGAGGCTGGGTTGTGGTTCTGAGCGTCGTCGTTGTGGATCAATGTAGAATTAGACTTGCCTCAACGCTCCGATGTGTGTTTGTTGTCACCAACCTTGTAGCATAGCGCTGGGCTATCTCTTACTCCTCCATTGCGGACGACATCATGCTCCGAGCATCCACCGTTGCGGAGGGGTCCGGGATCTTGGTCATCCGACCAAGGTATCTGCCGACGCCTAATGTATGGTTCTCGTTTGTGCGTTATATGTAGCCATTCGGGCGATTTGGTATTGGGGGTGGTCCACTGTTGCGGAGGGACTGAAGCTCTAGTCGCCCGACGCCGCTTTCGTTTCGCGCCCGATTTATTTGCTCGCACGTGTGGCGTTTGTTATATATGGGGTGTGACAGTCGGGGAATTGTATTGTTTTATTTTATTGTCGAGCACTGTCACGGTGAGTTGAGCTGTTGTGCTTCGAGCCAAGAGAAGGTCTAGCTGTCACTGTACCAGCTTCCAGGTGGCGAGGGTAGAATTCCAACCGTCATCAGCTTGCTCTCTTCGCCGGATTGCCAGGTAGGTGCATCTCGTTTCCATTTGCGTTTGAACGATTTTGATTTTCTACCGTGTTTTGGGGTCCCAGCATTTTTTCCCTCGCCCAGCTAGGATTTAAGCTTGTTTAGGTCGGTTATTATCTTAACTTAGGGTGAGGGGGGACGTTTTTAACCTGTTAAGCCAATTACTTTCCGCCTGTTAGTCATTGCTTGCATGCAAGGGTTGAAAGGTTTTAGGCGCAGACGGCCGTTACGCCGTCTGCGCCAGGCCTTGCTGCGTGGTCATGATAGACAGGGAGTGGTCGAGGTTGGAGTCTTGCTTTGGGGAGTCTGGTGGGAAATTATTTCCCTAAGTGCTTGCCAGGGGTTTTGAACCCAGGCTGTTTTGCCCGCGCGAATAGGCGCAGTTCCGTCGAAGAATTCATTGGTTTGCTGAGGGGGGGGCACTGGGTTGTTGAAAGAGATTTTACGGTCGATAGTGTCGCTCTTTCGCTGCTCCAGTAGCAGCCCATGTCAATTGCGAAACCCCTAGCAGCCCTTTCGGTTCCCGTCGCCTGAAAGCCCGAGCCTGTTAAGGCGAGGTTTCGCCGTTTGTAATGCATGGGTTGAGAGCAGCTCGGGTGGTTTTCCATGGGAATATCCAGGGCAGAAACTAAATGTTTCCCGAACGATGTATAGTCAGGTTAATGGAGCTTTTCCACCGTAGGCCGCATGAGTCATCATTAGTCTCGCATGTGCTGAGCTCTATGGTTAAAATGTTGACTGTTGCGAACCTTCACTCCGTTTGTTAATGAAATAGATTAATGGCGAAATATTGCACATTGCACATAATATGCTAGTTTGTTTGTATCGTTACCATGCGAAAAGTGGCATATTGCAGTTTCATGTAGATTTCATGCTAACACTAATATGAGTGATAAACTTGCTGCATGTAGAATAGATCATAAGATGGTTCATTCATAAGGCATTGTAAGGTTGAATAATATATGTATTAGTTGCATGGGATAACAGCATGTTACACAATACTGCGTGCTAGTGCGGTTACTCAATATGAGGAACTTATATTTGATTTTATTGAATGGACACAATTATGATACATTTGAGGAAGGATAAATTGATGCACAACGTCACAAATTCAAACTGCTTAAATGTCATAACGTTTTACATTGCAGGACGAACTCACAATGTCTAGAAGGCAGAAGAAGAAAGCCCCAGCAGCGGAAGAAGTATCAGTACCCGAAGCAGAAACAAAAACTGAGTACATCTATGAGGACACCCAATGTGTCACAGGGGTTGGACCTGAATATAAATGGGGAGAAATATACAGGTTGATTTCCCGCAGGGAAGTCCCAGACATGGGTCTTGAGGAAGCACCCATTTACGCAAATATAGAAAAATCTGCCATTATGAAGGTCGCCACCAGGCCAGAGCTGTTTCCATGCTCGGAAGTGATGAAATGGATCCTGCCACACACCAACCATGACACAATGCTTATGTGTAATGTTGAGGGTCAGGGCTATGCTGCATTTATCCCTGGATACGTGGCCTTAGCTTACCATCTGCCTGAACCTCAGGTTTTCTTGTCCAATGAGTGGTTGGACAACCTCAGAATGGATTTAGTAGAAACCATGAGGAGAATGCTATTACCAGGGAAGCTCTATAGACAAAGAGCAACTGAATATTATGACACAGCCAGCCTTAGAGCCCCTTACAGATTCATAGCTCTAATGCTGAATAGGATTTTCGGGAGGGCTAATGGCAGGTTATTCAAATTTGAATGGATACCCCTGATTTTCTACGTGGCAACAGAAGGAACGGTCTTCAATTGGGCCAGCCTAGTATCGAGTAGTCTCTCCTCTTGTGTAGCTGCAGCAAAAGGAGGAGAAGCCCGAAAAAAATCTGAGTTTTATATGAGCTCGATTCTGATAGATTGCATACTCTGTAACCAGCCTTTCCCAGGCCTCCAGTGTGTATGGGATAGGGACAAAATGCCTATTTACTCAGCTTACAAACCATTAGGGGCTCATCTGTACCACGGTCACTAACAAGAAGTATGTGAGCAATTTATTATGCCATTATACAAGCTCATCTTCCAGGGGGGATGCGATTGTATGTCTGAAGATGCCATGCAAGTGATTGAAGAGTATGGAGATTATTTCCTGACCAAAAATGGCATGTATATTAGAATGTATGGGGGATCAAAGACACCCCATCTACTGCCAAAGTATGCTACGGATTATATAGTCCACAAAGAGGCAGTAAGACAAGTGTTTATTGACGGTGTTGGTCACTTCTTGTTTCAGAAAAAGAAGGCTGCCTATCCACCTCTACCATTTAAGCTAGGCAGGTGCAGTTTCGCAAATGTGAAGCAAGCTGCATAATTTGTAGAGGAACTTGGGAATTTCCACTTTGGCGAGATGAATTTCAGACGAAATGACACTCATAGCAAAGTAGTGGAACACTGTAGGAAACATAAAGTATACTTCGAATACAGCCATCATTACGATAAAGACGAATCAGTCTATAGGAATGCCCCTAACATGGCAGCACTCAGGAAAAGATTCAAGCTAAAGAACCCCACCAAGGGTGGGAAAGGATCTGAACAAGATAAAGCCGAGCAAGCTAAGGCTGAAGAAGCAGCCAAAAGAATAAGAGAGGAGGCTCGGAGGCTGGAAGATGAGGCTGCAGAGTGGATGCGAAAGGGAGAAGAAGACAAGAGGAAAGCTGCCCAGGAAGCAGCTGAACGAGCCAATGAAGCAGCCAGAGAAACAGAAGAAGCTGCTAGGCAAGCAGCCGAAGAATCCCAGAGAAAGTTAGACGAAGAACTGCGAGAGCAGGAGGCTGAACAGATTAAGTTGACACAACAGCAAGCTCCCGGAACATCATCAGGGCTGAGTCAGGGAGAGGAAAACCCTGAGGTGCAGATCCCTCAAGTGCCCACTACCATCGAAGTTGTTTCCCCTATGATTCAGCTGGTACCCTTCGTGCAGGAGAAAGGTGAAGAATTCCCTGATTTCAGCACCGTATATTATGATAGGGATACTAAAAGGATAATGAGGAGAACAGAAAGAAAGGTAGGGGCAGAAGAAATGGCCAGCAAAATGATAACAGATAAGGTTATGATGGTAGGAACAGATGTAGATCCAAGGTTTACTATAAGGGCTGGGACAGCAGCAATACATGCTTCAGAGGATAACATAGACAGAATGATGATTGAAATAGAGTCATCCAAGAAGACCTCCTCTCAGCTTAAGGACACCCTGAGAAAAGAAAGGGAATAAGGCAATATACTTAAGAGAAAATATGAACATGTGCTAAGAGAAATGGAGACCACAAAGAGTGAAATCTATGTCGTCCAGGTAGAAGCACAGGCCAAGGAAACAGCACATAAGGCTCTGGAAAGTGCACAGCAGGAAATCCAAGACTTAAAGAATGAAAAGGAGCAGTTGAAGGCAAAGATAGAAGACCTGGAAGTGCAGCAGTCTATTATCTATGAGTCCAATGCCACATACGTTAAAGAACTGAAAGAGCAGCTGGAAGCAGCAAAGGAATAGCAGGTTGATCTACAGCCAGTTAAAGAACACATCCTGGCCCAGAAAGCTAAAGTGCTACACCTGCAAACTGCTCTAGAAGAAGAAAGATGCCAGGTCCTCTAGATTGATAGCCAACTTGAAGAAATCTTGGAAACAACTTCTTATTTTGTTGACAGGTCCCAAGACATCCTCGAAGTACTAACCATAAGGATAGAAAGGGTAGAGAATGAAGAGGGAGTCCCAGCTGAGCTACCATCCAAGGATAAACAAGCCCTTAAACGGGACCATGATCTGATAGAATTCGCTATCAATACTGCAGAAGACTTCCAGAAAACTGTCAAGAAGACCAAAGGAGCCTGCGCAGAATTCTTCAGGAGAGCCCTGGTTACCTACAACAGATGTCAGATAGAAGCTGAGCAGAGGCTATATGAGTTCCCTGATCATGATGCATTCGTAGAAATGTTACAGAAAGGACAGCAAGATGAAGAAGCCAGAGTACAATGCATCAAAGCTATTGATGATCAAATGCTAAAAAATGAAATATGCCATACAGCCGTCAGTATACAGCTCTTAGAAGAGCAGGTGCGATTGAACACAGCCAAGGTAGAGGCCATTAGAAACCAGGCTGAAAAGTTTGAGCTAAACATTCAGTTTTTAGAGCCGAGCTCGTTTGAAGATCTCGCTGCTGAAACAGCAGCGTGGAAGAAATTTTTGGGAAACCAAGCAGAACCCTCCTCACAAGAGGACCGGTCAAGCTTGTTGTAATCTAATACGTTTGTAAAAGGCTTTTGAAAAAGATGAAACGCTGGGAAGACAAAAGGGTTGGGAAGCCCAACGGTCACTTTGGGCAGCCCAACCAATTTTTGCTTTTTGTATAAAAATAGGAAACGTAGAGAAGAGAGGGGATTTTTCCCAGTAAGACTGGAGGACATATTGTAAGAAGAACTACTTCCTTTTGCAATAAAAGATTTTAGTTTGCCTGTTGGAGAAAGAGTTGTGAAGTTTCCAAATGTTGTACCATGGGTGGCAGGAAGATGAACTACTTTATTTTTCATCTTGTGTCCATGAATCGTGAGATCGTTCTAACTTTATGACCTATGTCTTGTTGAATGATTTCTGATTTAATTTGTGGAAAATCACCTGGAGTAATGTATGTGGCTCATATAACAATTGGCTATCTGGTTGTTAGAATATTTTCTCATTCATGTGTTGTAAACTTAAATATCAACTATCTGTAAATTTGTTTATCATACATGGAAATAACACGTTACTCACAAATAATTATTCTTTTGGCTCCCCGGGGATAGATAGTTAGTTGTTTAGATAGTTAGTTGTTTTTCTTCATGGTCGCATATGTGGTTTAGGTGTTTGCGAACCTAAGACGAGAGGTAAGAACCTACGTAGCACATTGTGTAGTTCCACGCATCTTTATCACCCTGCATGGTTAAGATAGGCATGTGCATTGCATATATTAAGTCAAAAATACAAATTCCGGTGGACCGGGCCGCAACCGGTAAACCCTTGTGTTACTTTGACCTACAGTAGCCGGACCGTAAACCGGACGGATTCCCTATACCAAACAGTCAACGGGCTAGTTGGGAACGTTGATTGGGGAGAATCCTTTACTGTTGCCGCCTGCGAACTTCTGGGCCTCAACAAAAACTTTAAATTAGTATTAACCAACGTAGATCCAAATCCTAGGCTCTATCAAGGAGCTAGATGGATCAAATCTCTCGAGGTGCAAACCTATTCTTAGATATCCATTGATTTGATTCAAACCAAAAGACACATATTTTTATTTAAGGTCCACATATGATATTTTTATTATTAATATTTAATATTATTTATGGCCGACATATAATATTTATTATTATTTTTTACTTTGTTAGGAATGAACATTGCATCATTTCCCCAAATATGGTTTTAAAACCATATGCAAGACCCTCCTACAACCATGGGTTGTTTAGGAGGCCTTGCACATGGTCTTAAAACCATTTGCAAGGCCCTCCTAAACCATGTACAATAAAACCATGGGCTGTTTAGGAGGCCTTGCACATGGTTTAAAAACTGTGTAAAGACTCCTAAACCATGTACAATAAAACCATGGGTTGTTTAGAATTCCTTGCACATGGTTTTAAAACCATGGATTGTTTTAAAACCATGTGCAAGGCCAACATTTTTTTGCGGATAATTCAATGTTGTGTTTTTTTCTTGACCCACATATTTTTTTTTATGTATAATTAAATTTTTTACTTTTTAATTGTTTTGTTAGGTAGGAAGATTCCAACATCTCCCCCATATTAGATTGTTTTTGTGGCCAACATTTATTTTGGCTTATTAGAAAAATTATTTTTTATTAATAAAAATAATGTTATTAAAGTGATATTATTTTTTATTTTGTGTTACAAGATCTCTCCCATAATATTCACTATCACT
>LPNX010453858.1:554744-575690 GCA_001517045.1 Pseudotsuga menziesii
TAAATGCAATGTTCATGACATTTAAATCATCCTACTTAAAATTATTAACCAAAGGTTACATGTCATGGAACTTTTATATATATATATACCAACACATCTATTTATTATTATTTTAGATGTACAGCATGAGTGGGCCTAATGGTTAAGAGAATGTGTTTCCTCTTAGGAGGTCACGGGTTCAAATCCAGAGGGGGGTAGT
This sequence comes from Pseudotsuga menziesii, assembly GCA_001517045.1. Classification (NCBI taxonomy): domain Eukaryota; kingdom Viridiplantae; phylum Streptophyta; class Pinopsida; order Pinales; family Pinaceae; genus Pseudotsuga; species Pseudotsuga menziesii. The sequence goes on from LPNX010453858.1 coordinate 554,944, forward strand.
GTATGTACACCTCTGTAGAGTTTAGCAGTTAAATCGTTGCGCTGTCCCACAAACAAGGGGGTCTCATACACCAATTTAGTGTCTCGCTTGGTGGTGACCTTAAAAATAGATTATTATTATTATTATTATGAAAATATTTTATAATTTAAAATTTAAAATAATAATACCTATTAAATTTGGTATCTTATAAATATCCAAATAAGTAATATAAATTAATAGAAAAACCAAATTCAAATATAAAACTAATTGTATATCTTTATCATTTATTATTTTTCCAACAAACAAAATATCCTTAAATAAAACAAAACTTATATTATAAATTATCTACTCTAAAATCACCTCTAAATACGAAGAAAATATCAATAAAGAAGTGCATATTCATTTATATCACTTAAAATTCTATTAGAAAATGAAATAATATTCAATAAATAAATGTCTAAATATAAGAGTATATACAATAAATAAGAAAATGATTTATATTCTATCATGTAAAATATTTTATCGTGCATATCTTATAGATAGTGTGTGCACTAATTTATATCATTGAGACAATCCATTAGAAAATGAGTAATATTTAATAAATAAATGTCCAAATAAAGGTGCTATGTGATATTTAATATATAAGGGTGTGATATGTAGTTGTGAAAAAAAGTATAACTAGGGTACAGGGAACGGAAAGAACTTTTCTTTTAATAAGTTATTTTGTTTTGAGTTGAGAGTCATTACAATAGTGTTGTATGAGAATGTCAAATTATTAAGTTTAAGGATATTGAGGTTTTGTTAGAAGATATTAATTGTAATATAAGAAATAAGTAAGGATTTCTTTCTTTCTGAAAATTTTATGGTATGTATATTGATAAGTTAGAAGGTTGTTAAATAAATGTAGGTTACACTCAACGATGTTAGCATGAATCATCATCATCCCCGTTCTTTATGTTGATGATATTGTTCTTCTAGAAAAATGTCTCTATGATCTTGATAAACAATTAAGAATTCTCAAATATTTTTTCTCTTTTATGGGCATGACTCTCAATACCGACAAAACCACATGTGGGGTTCACTAGTAATGGCAATATCATATCACGTCCATTCATATTGGGGGTTTGAATACTCCTAAAAACCTCAAAAATATATTGCGTCGTATTAAGGGTTCAAGGGGTTTTTTAAATTTAACATAGTAATATAAATAATGCGGGTTATTTTATTTCGGTGAGATGAGTAATAAAATTCAAATTGTGGGATGGATTCATATATATAAATTCTTCTTCATATATTTGGAGGCCTCCCACAGACACCTATCTTCCAAAACCTATCTTCCAAAAAATTCCTCCTATATATCACACAAGCTTGTGCCTTATCGGATTCCTCATCAAATCCTCTCAGCAACATATTCCTAGAGAACAAGCAAGAACTATGAAATCTTTTGGCTCAGAATGTTAATATTCATGCTCCCCTAACGCATATTACAGGTAGTGAATGGAATCTCGATTACCGATTATATGTGTGTGTGCATGTCAAATATAATGTTTTTTATATTTGTTTTATGATACCATTTTTAAAATATTTACGTTAAATAGAGTCCTATGTAATGTCAAGTAAAGTTAAATGTAGAAAGTGATTGTATACAAGATGGTCAATTAAGGTATAATTTAGCACAATGGATAAGAAATATTTCATTGGGACTTAACTTTTTGTCAATGAGTTGTTTCAAGTTTTTAAAACATGTTTAAAATTTTATTAATACATTTTGCCAATGAAAATGAAGTATTTGTTCACATATTGTCTCAATAATTGCGGCGAGAGGCGCTCTACAGCCCAGTATGGGGGAGATCTTGTAATGTGATGTAACGTTACTAACATGTCGGCAAAAAATAATAGTGATAGTGAATATTATGGGAGAGATCTTGTAACTTGATGTAACGTTTGTAACATGTCGGAAAAAAATAATAGTGATAGTGAATATTATGGGAGAGATTTTGTAAAACAAAATAAAAAATAATATCACTTTCATAACGTTATTTTTATTAATAAAAACTAAATTTTGTAATAGGCCAAAATAAATGCCGGCCACAAAAACAATCTAATATGGGGGAGATGTTGTAATCTTCCAACCTAACAAAACAATAAAAAAGTAAAAATTTAATTATCAGTAAAAAAATATGTGGATCAAGAAAAAAACACAAAATTGAATTAACCTCAAAAAAATGTTGGCCTTGCACATGGTTTTAAAACCATGTGCAAGGAATTCTAAACAACCCATGGTTTTATTGTACATGGTTTAGGGGGCTTTGCACATGGTTTTAAAACCATGTGCAAGGTCTCCTAAATAACCAATGGTTTTATTGTACATGGTTTAGGAGGGCCTTGCACATGGTTTTAAGACCATGTGTAAGGCCTCCTAAACAACCCATGATTGTAGGAGGGCCTTGCACATGGTTTTAAGACCATGTGTAAGGCCTCCTAAACAACCCATGATTGTAGGAGGGCCTTGCATATGGTTTTAAAACTATGTGTGGGGAAATGATGCAATGTTCGTTCCTAACAAAATAAAAAATATTATATGTCGGCCATAAATAATATTAAATATTATTAATAATAAAATTATGTGTGGACCTTAAATAAAAAGATGTGTCTTTTGGTTGAATCAAATCAATGGATACCTAAGAAGAGGTTTGTACCTCGAGAGATTTGATCCATCTCGGCGCTTGATAAAGCCTAGGATTTGGATCTACCTTGGTTAAAATACAATGAAACGTAGGGAAGTCCATCCATGAAAGGGTTTCAATTTTGCATTTTTATGGAGTTTAAATTATCAAGCTTACAAAACACGATATCTATATTGCTATACTTGTATTTACATGATATAAAATTGGTTGATTGGTATGTTGTGGTGTGAAACATCTACAACTCTCATATTTTCTAAGAATTGCAATGACTATTGGACTACCAGTCTTTTATATTGTTTGTTACATTGATCTCTTAATTAAGTTTCCTTTTACGCATTTTTCCTTCTCCATTACTTTTTCATTTGGTCTTCCATTATCCAATGCTACAAATTGATTAGTCACTCATGCAATCCTTGTGGGATCATTATTAGCATTATACTATTATTTTATTTAACATCTTGTTTGCTTATACTAAGATGTGTTAGGGTTCCTATTTGTTACAACTTGATCTTATAATATAAAGAGGGTATTAAAAATGGCTCGATAAAAATGGATACCTACAATATCCGGTGAAACTAGGGGTTTTCTTAATTGGAAATTTATATTGGGAGGGGGGTTCAACAATAGTATTTTAGGACTAATTTTCTAATATTTAGTGAAATTAGGGATATTCTTTAATATCCTGCGAATGGTCATGCTATGTAACAAGTTCACTACGTGAACCCACCATGCAAAACCAAAGTTACGCTGATAAAATCTAAGAAGGCCTCTTAGCCTTATGTCACACACCTCAAAAATCATAAATATATATAAACCAATTATGTGTGCACATTTAACTAGAACTCTTCATACAATTCTAGTGAGCAATATTACTTGTGAGTTTAATTAATGATGCTTATGTAAGTTACTTATATGATTTTTCTTCCTATGTTAAGTTGTGCCAGGTGCGGTAACTAGTAGAGTTCTAACTGCTGCGTACAACCACACCTGAAGGTGATGTTTTAAAATACTTGCTTTGGTTTTTGTTATAATTTACTAGGGCCTTACTAGGCCAAGGTTTGAGATACTAGACCATAGTCTTGATCCCACCTTGCAATGTCATAACAGTTTAAGACGGATACATGACTTACCATAGTGCAATGCAATATGGTAAGATTGAAGAGGACCTTTTTCCTAAGGCACGAAGGGTGTAAATTTTGAACAATGCGCATTTGAAGGTTTTATGCCATGGTTTGCAAAGTTAATCAAATTTGTCATTTGGTTTATATGGAGAAGTTTTGAATGTGATGTGGTTCTTACCATAACATTTACATAAGGCTCGATGCAATTATTTAAAATCCATGATTACATCTCGCTGAGGTTTAATATTTCGTACCTTGGTTGACTTGGGACTTAAAAGTGTTGTCTTGGTTGCGAGTTAACAATGTAGCCATGCCTTCCACACTAGATTTGAGATCTTATCTTAGCCTTCCATTTGTATGGTTCTGCAGTTAGGGTTGCAAAGATTTTAATGTGTTGCCTTTGATGTTTGAACCCTTCATTCTTGGTTTGTTTGGTCTATGAGAGAGAGAGTTGAAGCTCTTCTCTGTTAATGGTGACTTGTTGGGTTTTTTGGTGTAAATGATGCTACAGTGTTTGATGGCATTGTAACTGGTTTCTTTCCAAGGTATTATTGTGTTTTTTCATGGCTTTCATGGCTTTCATGGTCATTTTCAACTCGTTGCTTCTATTTCGAGAAACTCAACCATCAACTCCAATTTCGATGTTCCCCTTCACCAAGTAAAAATTTGATTTAAAGATGTAATATTTTATTTGAAGTTTTATTTTAATGGATTAACTATAACTGATGTTGCTTGGTGGTTTTTGTGCATTCGGAGGAGGGATAAGGGTAGCCCCTGGGGGACCCGACACCTAGCCCTCTCTACAACTCACAAAAGGTAAGAACTTAGCATTTTAAATTTTAACTTGTTTCCATTGTTAATTTTCAATGTCATTTTGACTGCAACTTATGTGTTTTTGCAGGTTGGGAGAACTGGAGAGGAAGGCGACAATCTCACCTCATCCAAGGCCTACATCTTAGAACACCCAAGTAAATAAACCCGAAACCCCAGCTCTGGTTTCCTTTTTGTAATTCAAGGAATTTTGTTCACATTTGCTAAATAATTTGTGGTTTGATGCAGTTACTAAAAGAATGAGCGAAAGGATCCGAGAGGAGGGAAACCACTTGTAACCCACCTAGAACTAAAAAAAAATACTTTTATTTATTTGAGAAAAAATTATGTTAAAATTATTGTAAACTTTTTATGACCAAGTTGGTCAAGGATGATTGTAATTGAATATTTATTTATTTAAATAATTAAATGGAGAGACACCTATCCAAAGGAAAATGTTGAAAGAGTGTTCATTGACCCACTAGGAGTAATAAGTAGCTGGCGAAGGCTAAATGACAAGTGGCAATACTATCATTTGAATTTATAGCTGTTGGAAAGAAAAATCCCTAAAATTGTGGTCATGTTCCGTGAGAGGAGGAACTGAGTAGGTGGCTCATTTAATTTCAAAAATGACCCAAAGACCTAGAAAATCTATAAATACCATCGAATTGAGCATGAGACTCGTTACATTCTATTCCAAGTGAATGGACCTTGTGACTGGTGCAAACAGAAAATTCAAGCACACAAGGAATTCGATGAGGGGATAACTAAAGTGAAATTGTTGAGAGTTAAGTCTTCTATTGAGTGCTAAGCTGTAGATAATTCTGTGTGGGTTGTTATAAAGCATCTTTGTCCTAGTGGTTCAGTAATCAGGATCGAGGGTCCTAAAGCAAGTGATCTTGGTTGCTTTTAGGATATGGTTGGCAGAAACGGTCTCCTTTGGGTGGTTTTCCCCCTTCTACAAATTATCCAGGTTCTAACCATGTTTTATTTAATATCTAAAATTTATTTTTAAAATCAGTATCTCGAAGCTTATGAATGTTGATGGAGTCTGTAAATTAGTGATTGTTTTAAGAAGAAGAAGTTAGAACTAGGCTAATAGCAATGGAATTTCATGATAATTTATATATCTTTCAATATGGCTCAATTCCTCTCGAATCACTTAACATTAGACAGGTTTTGATAATAGAATACTTTAATCCTCATTATAAAGAAAGTAAGAAAAAAAAGTTGGAGAAGGGCCTCTTCATTTTAGAACTTTCCAATGACTCTTTGAATGACTACAATATCTTTCACGTAAGATGATCCAACCATAAGAAAATTTAGGAGCGGAATTTATCCCATGGGCTAGTGTTCAATGTTTTTTTTCAAAAAAAATCACGATTTCTATTTCCGTCTACAACAATGCATCCAAATTCATCAAGATAAATATATTTTACTCTAAACATCACCAATATTGTCCACTCACTATACAAAATCCTTATAAATTTGAATATATTTAGAAAAATACCATCAAACATTTTTTGTTTGGAAATTTAAGAATCAGTAACACTTGCCAAGGTCTTTACACTTTAAGAAAATTATGGATCCTTCAAATTTTCCATGGATCCAAGAACAAATTTTAAGGTCAAAAGGTGAATGAGGTTGTTTATTTAGATAAAGGATTTTTTGTCAAAAATGGGAACCCTTCTGAGAGGTTCTTGCACTCTTAGTGTTTTTGTAGTTTACAATTAATCAAATTAATGCACTATTGAAACAAATCACATTTGATGCATAATTAATGATGGAGGACATGCAAGTCTTGTCAAATATATGGCAAGCGAGTGAGTATTAACACTCCCTTGTAGGTTGTTTTCCTTATGATCATGACTCTTGTATGAGGTGAATGTGATGTTACAGATCATAAATAGTACTCTCAAATTTCATAGGTGTAATAATTTGGTATATGTGAGGGGTTCCCTATCTCATTATCCAATTTCCAAGTTCAATCGCCACTTTTATATTAGTTTCCTACATATGGTTCATCGTTGGACTTCCTAGGTGGTGAATAACATTTGCATAGGAGAGGAATGCCATATTTATTTTGATTTCATTCAACTATAGAAAATTTTGAGAATAAAGTTTGAAATTTAGTCCATGGGATAAATGTTTTCTCCAAAATTTGCGATCTAAAAGAGAAATGAAATAAAAGATTAAGAAAATACTCAATAATAATAACGAGTCAAATAGAAAGAATGTAAACAATTAACCAAGTATCTTAGCATCCACATAGAAAAACAAGATGCTAAATAGGAAATGAAAATAAATTTGAATGAACATTACCTAAAATGACATGGAGAAACGAGATGCCAAATAGGAAATGAAAATAAATTTGAATGAACATTACCTAAAATGTGATAAATATACCAGTAATTCAAAAATGCACGTTAACATTATTCTTAGGATCACTTGAGGTTCTTAAATAGTGGTTGGATATCATGATGTCTCCAATGGTTCGGTTAAGGAAATAACACTCAAGGAGAAAATAATCCAACAAACTCTCGTAGCAGTCATAAATCATTTGTAATTTCATGGGGAGCATGGCATTGATAAAGTTGATGTTTCCATGGAAGAATATCACAGTGGGAACAAATTTGGTTCAATATAGTTGTTGTGTATGCTTTTTTTTCTTAAAGAGTATGACAAACTCTATGTATTTAGAGTTTGGAGACATTTTGTAGTCTTGAGAAAATTTTGGTTTCTTGATGAAGAAAAATATGTATTGCTCCAAGTTGAAAGAGTTTACAATTTGACACGTTCACGCAATGTTTGATGATGTTGATTCTCTCAAAACCAATTCTCAAATTGAAAAAACCTTGTTAACATTTATTTTCTATGTAATTTTCTAGCTATTAGTTAATGTACAATCCCTTTTAATATACATGAACATTTGTTTTTGTAAAAATAAATAAAAGTATTTCCATGGTAAATATATGAAGTCTTTTCAATGATAAATATTTAATTTAAAATTATTAAGCATGTATAGGGTAATAAATAATTTGTAAATTCATTTTTAAACCTATTAAGTATAGAAAGATTAAATTTATAAAAATGTGAATATATTTAGAAAAATAAAAAAACATGCAAAAAAAACTTACAAAACAGATTTTTATCATTTTAATTATTGAAAAATCCATAGTTAAAATAAATTAAGACTCATAAACTCAATAAAACATCACTAAACTTAATGTACATCATTATAACTATGAATTTTGAAAATAGCAATAATTTAAAAGTTTTATGAAGAAGATATTTAATATGATATATATTATATAGTAATTAATCCCATTTTTTCTTCTTCAACATTTTGTTTAGTATTATACATAGTTGTGTGTATCAATTCATTCTATTTCTTTTCAACTACATTCTCATTATATATATAAAAAGAGAGTATGGTTTTGTATTATATCACTCTTAAAATCATACATTATATTAATATAACATAATATTTCTTTTAATAAAAATTGAGAAAATTTGTATTAATTAAAAAGGTTGATGACCTCTAACATGTTGTCAGCCTTCTTATGAATACTTTGAGAGATGTGTCCCAATTGCTTCTAAGGCTATTCCGAGAAAATAACTTCTTGCAAGAGTAAACTCCCACAAATTGTGAGCATAGTAGAATGTCATGTCTCCTCAAAATGGCCATTAAAGTGTTGACCATACTGGACTCCTAGGAGGGGGCCCAATTTGACATTAATCATGCTCCCTACGGAAATTTTGTAATAATTAATTAAGTAAGGCATGTATCTAAGTTTTATTTTCGATTTTAATTATTTATGCTAATTAATGAGGTGTAAATAAGCTACCTAGTCAGGTGGGGCGCATTGGGAAAGTCTACTAGCCAAGGAAGGAAAGAGGAAACACTATGACAAAAGCTGTCATAGGAAACAAAGAGGAAAGTACCTAAAAGCCAAAAAAAAAGCAGTCAAGGATAAAGAAGGCAAGTTTTTCAAAGGAGGGCACAATTGCCTCTTATGGAGCTCAAAAAAGCAGTAAGAGAAAAGCAGGAAATTTTTCAAAGGAAAGAACAGTTTCCTTATGAGTCTAGAAAAGTAAAAAAGGGTGTCATAACTCAAAAGAAGCAACTTTTGACTAAGAGAGGGAACAGTTTCTAATTGTGAAGGAGGATTTGAACTTGGAAACAATTCCACATGGTCCTACTTACTAAATTCCCCAAAGGAGGTGCCTATGTGGCTAGGGTTAGGGTTTGTTGAGGGTCGACTTGCTCTCACAGGTCACCTTGGATCCCCACTTGCTAAGAAGGTCACTCAACACTCTATTAAAGGTGAATTCGACCCCATTGACTTAGTTTGGATGATTTGATATCGTGGTTATCCTATGTGAGCATACTCTCTGAGTGTTGTGCCTCAGACCATTGGGTGATGATCCCCAAACCCCTCCTCCCTTCTCTTCCATCTCCCTTTCTCTTCTATTGCAGGTATGGAGTGCTACATTGCAACCATTGAAGTATGATCAGAGTTATTTTCATCCTCCAACACATTTAGGTCGAGATATAGTGAATCCCATGCTTCACCTATGCTCATAGTCCCTTTTGTCGGTCATGTTCTGGGCCTCCCGCCCCTTTATTTTGGAGTATCCCTGTAATGGTCAGTTTAGTATATGATTTATGATCTATAGCAGCATATTAATATATATTTTATCTATATCAGGTTGAAACATATCTGTCCATAAAGAATTATGTCTTCAGTTTCATCAAAAAAGCTTCTTTTATCAATGTAAGGGGGAAAATTGATGAATTTGAGTGCTATGAGAAATATGCAAGGTTGGTGGACTGTATGAAGAGATTTTATATGTTCAGTGGGATTTTATTTATCTCTGTCATAATTTGTCTATATCTCAAAAGTTAATTTTACATGAATTAACTACTTAAATTTAGACCCTAGCTAGATTGCTAGCTTTCAATAACTAGTCTTGCCAAATTTGATGTAAAATGAGTTCTAATAGAACTCAAACTCATCCCCGTTAGTTCCTGTGGGTCATTGACAGACCCAAATTCCCTAACATACCTCCAGAACTATTTTTCATTGGGATCATACCACTTTTTTGGATCCTCCTTTGCACAGGGTTTCTCTTAACCAAAATTGCAAGAAATCCCCAAATTCACCCAAAACACCTCAAACTTTCCAAAACCTCAAAAAATATATTTTAATACCTTTTTTATATATTAAATTAAGGTTGTAAAAAACCTCTGCAATTTTCCCTAAGCCTCTGGTTGAAATAGGAAGAACTACTCTCCTTAGTTGCACGGTTTGGCTACCCAAAAGCGTGGTAGTAGGTTTCCACGGCGCAGATTCTGAAACCTAAATGGCACCAGATCTAAATGTGTTAGGGGAGAGGAATTTAAATTTATGACATATATTTTTTTGTTTCCCACTAATCACTCTTGTCCTCTGCAAAATCTCCCAGAAGAAACCCTTGTTTTTGCCAATCCGAGAAGGCTCTGTGTGAACCCCTTAAATTTCAGAATTATTTAAGAAAAATTACAGAATTAAAGTGTTCATGTCTGTACACCAGAATTAGGACATTACAATGGTATTAGAGCATGGTCCTCCATACCTGCTCTTGATATTACACAATGGGCCCAAAATACAATTCAGACACCAAAAGAAAGATTCCTCAAGAGGAGGAAGTAGAATCTGTGGATGGGAGGTTTCATGAATAAAGGGATGAAAAAGATGAATTTCATAATTTTGTTAAGAACATGCTAAGAGGTCTGCAAGAAATCTCCACAAAAATCATACAGTCTGGTCAAGATACCAGAGAATTCTTGGCTAAACAGTTGGGAGTGAAATATGGGGAAGGGAGCAGTATTGGCTCCCAATATGAAGAAAGAAAGGTCATGGGGGGGAGTGTTTTTTCCAAGACTGGGCCTCACAATAGGCCACTTGAATTTAGAGAGGAACCAAAATTGCAGCCAAGACCTACCATGCTCAAATTTTTAGAAACCCCTAAAGAAGATACTTAATCCCAGGCTAAAACCATTGCTACATGGGAGGAAAAATTTTCTGTCTACCAATCTTTGAGTGAGGAATGCAGAAGGGCTCTGCCATTCCGAGATTTATATGAGACTCAATTTAGGGGGAAACCAAGAGGGGTTGCAAGGAATTTATATCAGAATTATGAATTGAATAATTCCATTGGGAAAATCACCTTGCCATATTTTGATGGCACTTCAAATTGCTCGGTGAGCTGCTGGATTCAGAAAATGGATACATATTTCCAGCTGAATCCTAAGGCAGAAAGGGATGCCATTAATTTGGTATCCCTACATCTTGATGGGGAGGCCATTGACTGGTGGTTTCATGGCATGAAAACATTAGGCCATGACCAAGTAGTCACCTGCAAGGAATTCACCAAAAAATTAACAGAAAGATTTGATAGAAGGGATCTTGACATGTCTTTCTGGGATATAGCACACATAAGACAGGTTGGAACTCCAGAAGTATACATATCAGAGTTCCAAAAGGTGGCTATAATGGTCACTGACATATCATAATCAAGGCTGATCCTTGTGTTTACAAAAGGACTGGTTGAACCATTGAAGGGGTTGGTGAAGACCTACCGACCTACCACTTTGTAGGAAGTTGTGAGCAGGACTAGAGACTTGCAAGATGAAATCCCGAGAACCAAATATCCTCCCAGACCTTCCCTGCCACATAAATTTCAGAACCAAAAACCTCCTGTAAGAAACTGTCCTGCCTCTGGAAAGAGAGACTATTCGTATAAGGATCACGATGAATTGAGGAAGAAGAAACTGTGTTTTTCCTGCCAAGAACCGTGGGCTCCCGGTCACAAATGTGTGAAAGGAATATCCCATTATATTGAATTATTTTCTGAAAGTGATGAAGAAGGGGTAGAATAAGTTGAGTTGGGGGATGGAGAATATGAAACCGCTGAAGAAGTGGAGCAGCCTCATCAAAACAACAATAAAATTGCTGTGCTCAGTGGAGTTCCTAGGTTCCACACTTTAAGGCTGAAGGGATTTTTGCAAGGGAAAAAAAACCATTCTTGTTGATGGGGGTGCCACACATAATTTCAATGATTCATCCCTGGTGGAGAGGAGAAAATTACCTACTTAACCGTTTGAAGGATTCACTATGGTCATTCCTGGTAACCATACCATGGAGTGTAATCGACGGATCCCAGATCTGCAAGTAAGCATAGGTGACTATACTGTGAAAGACAACTTTTATGTTGTCAATGTGGCAGACACCAAAATGGTGTTGGGAGTGCAATGGTTGTACTCTATTGGAGAGCACTTTGTAAATTACCAGATACCACAAATAAGTTTCAAGGATGCTGAAGGAAAATCAGTGGTATTGAAAGGTATGAATACTTATCCCAGCCAAGTAATTTCTGCAAAAAGTATGAGATCTATTATGTTGCATGGAGACATTGAATGGGTTGTTGAATTCCAAATCACCACTGAGGGAACAACTACCAAATTTTCCTCTCGGCCCAAAGACATAAAAAAATAGTTGCAAAAGCATAAGAGGGTTTTTGAAGACCTTCCACATGGCAGGCCACCAGACCGTGGCATTGAACACAGGATTGAGTTGGAAGCCGGTACACTTCCAATCAAAATACACCCCTATAACATCCAAAGAGACTCAAGGATGAAATTGAGAAGGCCATCAAGGAGCTCCTTAAGTTGGGCTTCATCAGACCAAGTTCCAGCCCCTTTGCTTCTTTAGTGGTTCTGGTGAAGAAGAAGGATGGGACACTCTGAATGTGTATAGATTACCAAGCTTTGAACAAAAAGACAATAAAGAATAGGTACCCAACTCCCAGAATTGATGAGCTGCATGGGGCCAAGTTTTTCTCCAAAATAGATCTACGGTTAGGGTACCATCAAATCAGAATGAGGGAGGAAGACATAGAAAAGACAACCTTCCGTTGTCATTTTGGCCACTTTGAATTTCTGGTCATGCCATTTGGCTTGACTAATGCACCAACAACTTTTCAGTCATGCATGAATAAGGTATTCAGCAAACAACTACATAAGTATGTCCTTGTGTTTTTTGATGATATTCTGATCTACAGTATGACATGGGATGAGCATTTACAACACTTGACGGAGGTACTTACTATGCTTGCAAATCTGTCATTTTTTGCCAAAATGTCTTAGTGTAAATTTGGTATGACAGAACTATTGTATCTGGGCCATGTGATCTACCAAGAAGGGGTTAAGGTAGATCCAGAAAAAATAAAGGCCATATTGGAATGGGCCAGCCCAAGGAACCTCACTGAGTTGAGAGGTTTCATTGGCTTGTGTAACTACTACTGCAGATTTGTCAAAGGATCACACTCTCGGTACACTGCAACCTTGACAGATTTGACTAAGAAGGGTGCATTCAGTTGGAGTGAGGAGGCTGAAAAATATTTTCAGAAATGAAAGAAGTAATGAGCAGTTGTCAAGTACTTGCCTTACCATATTTTTCTAAACCTTTTGTGCCAGAGTGTGATTCCTCTGGGGTAGGAATTGGGGTTGTCTTAGTGCAAGATAGGAATCCTATTGCTTTTGAGAGCAGAAAATTGCAGCCACATGAAAGGCTATACTCTATATATGATAAGGAGATGCTGGCCATCATGCACACCTTGGCCAAATTCAGGCAATACCTAGTACGAGGTAAGTTCATTGTGAAGAATGATCACAACAGTCTTAGACACTTCCTTACCCAAAAGGAACTCAATGACAGGAAGCAAAAATGGGTGAGTAAAGTTCAATATTTTGATTTTGACATTGAGTATAAAAATGGAAAAATGAATGTTATGGCTGATGCACTCTCCCGTTGGGCCACATTCTCTTTTCTGCAAATATGTAAGGATTGGAAGATCTAGTTGGATATAGAATACTCTAAAGGTCAGTTTGCATGTGATGTGTTGGATGGAGTGAACCGGGATGAAGAATACAAAGTCCATGAGAACCTCATTTATTACAAAAACATAATTTTCTTAGTGCCAGGATCTGCACTAAAGAGGAAAATCTTAGGAGCTGCACATGATGCACCAGTGGTTGGTCACCCTGGTTTTTTGAAGACTTACTGTAAGGTAAGGGAAAGATTTACTTGGAAAGGTATTAAATATGATGTACTCATGTATGTGAAGGAATTTTTTGCATGTCAGCAGAACAAATTTGAGCACTCACAACCTACTGGACTCCTCTAGCCTCTCCTGATTTCGGATAAAAAATGGGAAAGTGTATCAATGGACTTTATCACGGGGATGCCAAAGTCATAGGGGAAAGACATTATTTTTGTAGTGGTTGAAAAGTTGAAAAAGTATGCACATTTCTTTGCAATAGTATCCACCATTTCAGCTAGTGAGGTTGTTGCACTATTCTTTAAGGATATCTTCAGATTGCATGGGCTTCCGAAGGTCATAATCAGTGACAAAGATAGTAAGTTTACTAGTGCCTTTTGGTAGACATTGTTTGGTTTGGTTGAGAAAAATATGAACATGAGTACAAGCTATCACCCCCAGATAGATGGGAAAATAGAGAGGGTGAACCAATGGCTGGAGGGATACCTCCGTAACTATGTTATAGGACAGCAAGGAGCTTGGGAAACTTGGCTCCACTTGGGTGAGTTCTGCTACAATACCACATTTCATCTTTCTATCAGAATTACTCTCTTTATGGCTTTATATGGGTATGAAGCTCCAAATTTTGTATACTTAATATTTGGAGACTGTAAGGAAAAAAAAGATAAGGATTGGTTGCAACCAAGACATTTTAAGGGCACTGAAAGACAATCTGCAGATGGCACAGAATTAGCAGAATATTTTTGCAGATAAGCACAGAATAGACAGAGTGTTTCAGGTGGGAAATTTAGTGTATTTAAGGCTACAACCTTATAGACAATCTTCCTTGAAGAAGAACGGGGCAACAAAACTTCAACCCATATTTTATGGTCCCTACAAAATTAGCAGAAGAGTTGGAGAAGTAGCTTATGAGTTGGATTTTCCAGCAAGCAGCAGAATCCATAATGTGTTTCATGTCTCTTGTTTGAAAAAGGTAGTGGGTCAATAGGTAGTGTTTTCTGAAGAACTTCCACCATTGGATGATGAAGGCCACTTGGTCTTGGTGCCGGAGAAAGTGCTGATGAGCAGAGAAAAGAACTTAAGGAATAGAACAGTAAAAGAATATCCGATACAATCGAAAGGCTTGCCCAGTGAAGATGCCACTTGGGAGGGTGAGCAGATATTACAGCATCCAGCTTTGCTTCTACTTGAGGACAAGCATATTTGGGAGGGGAGGACTGCCATGTCCCCTCAAAATGGCCATTAAAGTGTTGACCATACTGGACTCCTAGGAGGGGCTCAATTTGACATTAATCATGCTCCCTAGGGAAATTTTGTAATAATTAATTAAGTAAGGCATGTATCTAAGTTTTATTTTCCATTTTATTATTTATGCTAATTAATGAGGTGTAAATAATTTTCCTAGTCAGGTGGGTGCATTGGGCAAGTCTACTAGCCAAGGAAGGAAAGAGGAAACACTATGACAAAAGCTGTCATAGGAAACAAAGAGGAAAGTACCTAAAAGAAAGAAAAAAAGCAGTCAAGGATAAGGAAGGAATTTTTTTCAAAGGAGGGTGCAATTTCCTCTTATGGAACTCAGAAAAGCAGTAAGAGAAAAGCAGGAAACTTTTTAAAGAAAACAACAGTTTCCTTATGAGTCTAGAAAAGCAAAAAAGGTGTCATAACTCAAAAGAAGCAACTTTTGACTAAGTGAGGGTGCAGTTTCTAATTATGAAGGAGGATTTGAACTTGGAAACAATTCCACATGGTCCTACTTGCTAAATGCCCCAAAGGAGATGCCTATGTGGATAGGGTTAGGGTTTGTTAAGGGTTGACTTGCTCTCACAGGTCACCTTGGATCCCCACTTGCTAAGAAGGTCACTCAACACTCCATTAAAGGTGAATTTGACCCCATTGAATCATTTTGGATGATTTTATATTGTGGTTATGCTATGTGATCATACTCTCTGAGTGTTGTGTCTCAAACCATTGGGTGATGATCCCCAAACTCCTCCTGCCTTCTCTTCCATCTCCCTTTCTCTTCTATTGCAGGTATGGAGTGCTACATTGCGTCCATTGAAGTATGATCAGATTTATTTTCAGCCTCCAACATGTTCAGGTTGAGATACAGTGAATCCCATGCTTCACCTATGCTCACATCCACTTTTATCAGTCATGTTCTGGGCCTCCTACCGCTTTATTTTGGAGTCTCCCTATAATGGTCATTTTAGTATATGATTGATGATTTGTAGAAACATATTACTCTATATTTTATCCATATCAGGTCGAAACATACCTTTCCATAAAGAATTATGTCTTCAGTTTCCTAAAAAAAACTTATTTTATCAATGTATGGGGGGAAATTGATGAATTTGAGTGCTATGAGAAATATGCAAGGTTGGGGGACTACGTGAAGAGATTTTATATGTTCAGTGGGATGTTATTTATCTCTTTCATAATTTTTATGTATCTCATAAATTAATTTTACACGAATTAACTGCTTAAATTTAGACCCTAGCTAGATTGCTAGCTTTCAATGATTAATCTTGCCAAATTTGATGTAAAATGAGTTCTGCTAACTCAAACTAAGCCCCGTTAGTTTCTGTGGGTCTTTGATAGATCCAGATTCCCATAAATACCTCTAGAACCATTTTTAATTGGGATCATACCACTTTTTTAGATCCTCCTTTGCGCAGGGTTTCTCTTAACCAAAATTGCAAGAAATCCCCAAATTCACCCAAAAAACGTGAAACTTTCCAAAACCTCAAAAAAATATTTAAATAACTTTTTATATATTAAATTAAGGATGTAACAAACCTATGGAATTTTCCCTAAGCCTCTGGTTGAAACAGGCAGAACTACTCTCCTTAGTTGCATGGTTTGGCTACCCAGAAGCGTGGTAGTAGCTTTCCGCGGTGTGGATTCTGAAACCTAAATGGAAATAGATATAAATGTGTTAGGGGAGAGGAAATTCAATTTCTAACATCTATTTGTTTGCTTCCCACTGATCACTCTTGTCCTCTGCAAAATTTCCTAGAAGAAACCCTTGTTTTTTCCAATCCAAGAAGGCTCTGTGTGAACCCCTTAAATTTTAGAATTATTTAAGAAAAATTACAAAATTAAAGTGTTCAGGTCTATACACTAGAATTAGGGCATTACATAGAATACATAAACAAAAAATTAATTAGACGGGGAGGAGAAATGCCCCTTAATGAAAGGGTCCAATCGCTTCTGGGAGCCCGAGCAAATATTTGAGCCTGCTTCCTTTCCTCTATGTTCTTTGTTTGTCTTTCACCCTCTAGTGAGGGGATGAGAAGGGGCTGAAAAGTCTTCAGAATCAGAGATTCCCTCTGACCCATACCACGGGGACTTCACTTAGTGAACCTCTCACATAGCACGTGCGATCGTGGGATATTAAAGAACACCCTTAATTTCTAGAGATATTGCCCCAAATAATTTTTGTTGAAACCCCCTCCCAATACTTAAAACCTCCTCCCCACCCATTTTTATACCTCAATCCTTATAAAACACCCTACCTACCCCCACCTTAAACCCCTCATCCCCCCCAAAACCTGCAATAGATTGGTTCAATTTTTGATAATTTTAAAACCCACAATATGAACTAACATGATAGGATATTAGTTAATAAGTGAATCCCCTATGACCCAAATGAAGGGTCTAAGGATGTCAATCTTCCATCGGCTAAAGTATGGTGTTCCAATGCTTTGGGGTCTTTCTTAGAATCTAAAGATGCAGGTTTTGGAGAATATTGTTCAGGAACTATCTCCAAAAGGCCGGGGGGGGCGGGGCTGGGGGATCTCCCTGCTCCAGAACATCCGCAACTTTAGATTCTTGTGCTTCGAATTCTTGGAGAACTTCAAAGTTGTTTTTGTTATCCAGCCATGGAGATTTTGCGAGAGGAGTAGGATCTTGAGGTGAGTCATTATGCTTAGAATATTGAGTCTCCTTTCACCAGGGATCGCGGCATCGATTAATGACCATCTATAACTCTGCTTCTTTAGGAGCAGAGGGATTTGTTGGTTTCTGTGATTCTGGAATCTTGGGTAAAATTTTGGCGAAGTGGCCATATACATGACAAAAGTTGCATTTGAATGGAATCTGCTCATAATCCAGTTCTTGGATGTGACTCCAATCTCCTCATGTGAGATTTAGGGCCTTCAGAAGTCCTTTTTCTGGATTTACCTCTACGCAGATGTGGGAACATCTGAACTAACCCCCTTTTGGTTTTGTACTATCTAGATAGCATCCTAGCTTATTACGAATGTCCGCAAGAGTGATTTCCCCCCAAAGATGAAGTGGGAGGTTAGGGAGTCTTACCCAGAATGGAGTGGCAGGAGGTTAGGAATTCTTACCCAGTATTACAAATACTATTTAATAAAAAAAATGAATTACTCTAAACAATGGCAGATCGGCTCTCTGTGAAGCATGGTTAGGGTTTCACTAACTGTCGCCTCCCTTGCTGTGCAAATCCTCACGCTGAAGGCGTTCACACTGGATTTCTTAGTGTTGATGCTCCTCTCCTTCATTATTGATGCATTTTATTGCTGTGCTGATTTCAGCATGGGTTTTTTTGTTTTCACTTTCCCCGTGGCTCTCAGGTTTCTAGGCTATGGAATCTCATGAACAGCTTGAGGCCTTCAAGGTCCTAGTTCAAGCTGTCATTCCTCAGGCATCTTCTCATACTCCCTCTAAGTTCATGAAAAAGATGCATGAGATCCCTTCTCTAGAGCTCTCTCCTTCGGATCCATGCCACAAAGTGCTCATCCTCTCAGAGAAATCCCTCATCAATAAGTTTACAGGGTTGTGTTCGAGGCCTAAGGCGGTGGAGCTCTGGATTGCAGAAAATTGGAACCATATTCTGTAAGGGCAGGTCTCTCTCTTCACAACTGGAAGGGGTTTTTTTTGTTTTCCTATTTCTGAATAAAGAAAAAAGAGATTTAGTCTTTCAATCGGGTCCCTTCTTCATGGACTCGAAGAGATTGTTCTTAGCCCCATAAACCCTGGAGTTTAACTGAGAAGCAGAGATATAACATAATATTGATTAAATATATACATCGAATTATATTATAATATATTCTTATTAACATTAAATATAACTTTATAATAAATAAATAGTATATAAATTATATAACAATTAAAAAAATACATTCAAACTTTTAAGTAATTCTATTAATCAAGAATCTATCACATAACATTACAAATAAAGTATTAACCAAAAAGCTAGATCACATTGAATTACAAAAAATATTATATAGAGTTAATATGAATTATGACTTTATTTTTTTTTAGTAATTACAAAAAAATATTATATAAAATTAACTTATAACTTTATTTTTTAAGTAGTATTTTAGTAATTTACCACATTTTATTAAAGTTTAATGTATTCCCATACACAATACACAATACCAAAAAATTCCATAAAATAATTCATGTATTAATGTAATTATACAAATAAATGTATGTTTAAATTTTATGGATTTAAATATAAATAACATTTTAGATACACAAAACTAAAACATGGAGATAAAAATTCATCTATAATAATTAAATAATACGAATAATAGATTTCAATTATGATTAAGACATTTCTAATTCATAAAGATTTGAACAAAATTGAAAATTCTAACAATACAATCTAAATACTCCCATATTACACATCTTTGGGAAACAAACTAAGTTACATTCTTGCATGCTATCAATTTGTCTTTTAAATAAAGATTAAAATAAGATCTTATCACAAAATCTTTGTATGTTGTCTATAAAGAAGTGCTCCCATAAAAGTTATAAGTTATCTTTACAATAAAGTGCATAGTCATGACATTTAAATCATTTTACTTAAAAACACTTTAAATTAGTATTAATAAAGAAAAACTTTAAAACAGTATTAACCAAGATTATATATATATATGTCAACATACATATTTATTTATTGTTTTGTATTCTTAGGTCTATCGTCATTATTATAAACACTTTATAGGAATTGTAAATTCTCTTTACAATGCAATATTCATGACATTTAAATCATCCTACTTAAAAGTATTAACCAAAGGTTACATGTCATGGAACTTACTTTTATATATATATATATATATATATATATATATAATTAATGCGTCAACACGTCTATTTATTTTATTTTATTTTAGATATATAATTATTATTATAAAAATATTTTATAATTCAAAATTCAAAATAATAATACCTATTAAATTATTAAGTTACATTCTTGCATGCTATCAATTTGTCTTTTAAATAAAGATTAAAATAATATCTTATCACAAAATCTTTTTATGTTGTCTATAAAGAAGTGCTTCCATAAAAGTTATAAGTTATCTTTATATTAAAGTGCATAATCATGACATTTAAATCATCATACATAAAAAACTTTAAATTAGTATTAATAAATAAAAAAACTTTAAAACGGTATTAACCAAGATTATATATATATATAGTTTCGTATTTTTAGGTATACCGTCATTATTATAAAAACTTTATAAGAATGGTAAATTCTCTTTAGAGTGCAATATTCATGACATTTAAATCATCCTACTTAAAAGTATTAACCAAAGGTTACATGTCATGGAACTTTTACATGTCATGGAACTTTTATATATATACCAACGCATCTATTTATTTTATTTTAGATATATAATTATTATTATAAAAATATTTTATAATTAAAAATTCAAAATAATAATACCTATTAAATTTGGTATCTTATAAATATCCAAATAAGTAATATAAATTAATGGAAAAACCAAATTCAAATATAAAACTAATTGTATATCTTTATCATTTATTATTTTTCCAACGAACAAAATATCCTTCAATAAAACAAAACTTATATTATAAATTATCTACTCTAAAATCACCTCTAAATGCGAAGAAAATATCAATAAAAAAGTGCATATTCATTTATATCACTTAAAATTCTATTAGAAAATAAAATAATATTCAATAAATAAATGTCTAAATATAAGAGTATATACAATAAATAAGAAAATGATTTATATTCTATCATGTAAAATATTTTATCGTGCATATC